>JAWDJE010000001.1:308153233-308285733 GCA_035047345.1 Bradypodion ventrale
TTCCTTTTTTCACATTCGTGGGGCTCTTGCCCCACTGGAGCCTTTCTCAACCCTGCAGACCAGTTTCGGGTGAGTGCAGGAGGCTCGGTACGGGATAGGATGGATGGGTGCAGAAACGTATAGCAAGTTCCAATGGTTAACCCTTGGATTTATAGGTCCCCCCAACCCTCACACAAGAGACACGGGAGAGGGGAGTGAATTCCCCCCCCCCAACACTCCAATTTTAAAGAGAAGAAACCGCTTGTTTTTTCTCTTTAATAACAGGGTGTCCGCGGGGGGATCCCCTTTCTGACGGGTCCCCTGGGTCCAGGAGGGTTGGGGGGACAGACCCCCTTTGTCCCCCCAACCCTCCCGGACACAGGTGACCCGGGAGAAGGGATCGATTCCACCACCCCCAACACTCCGTTGTTGAAGAGAAGAAACTGCTTGGTTTCTTCTCTTTAATAAAGGGGTGTCCTGCGGGGGGATCCCCTCTCTGCCGGGTCCCCTGGGTCCAGGAGGGTTGGGGGGACAATATGAGTCTGTCCCCCCAACCTTCCTGGACCATACCTGTCAACCTTCCCAGATTGGCCGGGATTTCCCGGTTTTCAGCGTCGATTTTTGCCCTTTCTCGCTCCGCGCTGCTGAAACCCCGGATTTCGGCAGCGGGGGAAAGGAGGCACTGCGCAGCCCATCTGTGCAGGTCACGTTACACGCATGCGTGGAAGGGCTCTACACTTCAGTAGCTCCCTTCCATGCATACACAGAAGGCTACGCAGTGTGCGTAGAAGGCTATACAAGTGGTGTAGCCCTCCACGCGCATGCGTACAATGCGACCTGCGCAAACCCGGTCCGCGCAGGTCCCGGATTCGCCGGAGCCGTGGTTGACAGGTATGTCCTGGACACAGGAGACCCGGGAGAGGGAATCGATTCCACCCCCCTCCAACACTCCGTTGTTGAAGAGAAGAAACAGTTTGGTTTCTTCTCTTTAATAATGGGGTGTCATGAGGGGGATCCCCTCTCTTCTGGGTCCCCTGGGTTCAGGGGGGTTGGGGGGACAGACCCCTATTGTCCCCACAACACCCCAGAACCTAGGGGACCCAGAAGAGGGAATCAAATCCAACCCCCTCCAACACAAGAAGCAATTGTAAACAGTAGTCTACTAATGTTTTGGGCCATCTAATATGGTGGCAGGCCATGCCCACTGGCTTCAAAGCAACATACAGCATGAAGTCTGTAGTGCCATCTCCTCTTATTCTACCTCCATGGGTTTTTACACCTCAGCAGCCATCTTTGGAGATTGGGCCTAGCCCATGTCACATCTCTTCAGGGTTATGGATCCCTGACAGATCTCTGTAAGGGGGGCCTTGCCCCACAATTCTAATAGCCCAGGTGGATTGTGTCTTCTTGCTTTTATTTCTTAGAATGTGTTATAGCGTATTTTAGAATAGATGAATAAAACTACAAAAGACAAGTTCTTCGTCTGCTGTCTCCTACTTATTTGAAATCTGGGAGCTTCGCTAGAAGAGCAGCTTGGCCGACATCCTAGATGTGAGTGCATTAGGGAAGAGGCAGAACAAGAAATGGCCGCGATCCTGCCATTTCATGGACTTTTGCTATTTAACAGCCAGTTACCGCTTACTCTGCCTAGGAGAGTAAGCAGAGATGTGCCTTTCCCCAAACCAGAGTATGAGAGACCGTGGTTTAAGAGTGTTCTCCAGGAGGCAGGCTGCAGTCCCTTCGTGGGTTGCCTTGCAGGGGTGCTCAAAAGCCGAGACTCCCAATACTACCAAAATGGGGACCCTCTCATGCCACGGTCATGACACCCTGGTAATAACAATCTTGTGTTGCTGGCTAATCTTTCTCACACTAAGTCAGGCGAAAGAAACTGCAGAATGAACTCACCAAAAGGTGCCTTCATTTTGGCAGTTTCACGTCTAGCCTATACATGGAAGAAGAATTCCAAGCAATTAATCATTTTTAGAAAGAAGATTATCATGCAAACGGGCTTTCTATTGCTTAAACCACTTTACTTAATAAAGTGGAAATTGCACAGCTGAATTGGGAGTGTGGTTAAATGTAGTTGCTCAGCACATTTGGTAATTTTGAGGTAAGGCTGCTGCTAGATGACTCTCACTGCGTCACTGGCTAGCCCCAAGAGATGGCGCTATGATTGTTGTGTTATGAAACTCATCCTATCAATGGAGCTTATTTGTCTCTGTTTTATTTACTTACTTGGGTCTCAGAGCACATTACAGCCCAGATTGCTATTCAGTGGGTCCCCTGAGTCATAATAATGCCTGGTGAAAGATCTCCAAAATTGTGATCATTTCCATAATCGTGGTAACTTCTTTATTCTATGTTATGTGCTGTTAAGTCACTTCCAACAGGGAGGAAAGCAGCATACATATAAAACAAAACCCTGATGTTTCTAATAAAAATTTCAAGATAAATGAGATATTCAGAGAGATATCTATGATTGCTACACTCTCCCCAGCTAGTTTCCAGGGCTGAGCAGTGTTTTCAACCCAGGACAGCTGAGTCCTAGGCCAACACTCTATCTCTTACACAACATGACTCTCGTTACCTTAATTACTCCAACTAAAAAGCATAGCATTCTCTGCGCAAGGTTATAGATCTTCAGGAGTAAAGTCACAAAAGGCAGGAATGGGGTGAGATAGGAAAGATTGGTAATAAAGCCATGCAGTTTGGGTGCCATCTTAAGATGGCCCCTAGGTTAGAATTTACACTTGGTCTACAGATGGTGTGGACACTATATTGTCCCTACAGAAATATGACCAGTTCATGGCATATTCTTATATTTACCAAAATGGAGGGGTATTCACACTAAGCATAACCAATATATATATTGGTTATGCTTAGTGTGAATACCCCTCCATTTTGGTAAAAATAAGAATATCCCATGAACTGGTCATATACTACATTCACACAGACCCCTGGAAGAGGCAGCCATTGAATTGTGGAGTGGAGGTGAGAAAATGCTGTATGCAATGGCACTCTTTTTCTTTTTTGCAAGAGTGTAGAGGACATGAAAGGGAAGGGAAACATGAGTCATTAACAACCACGTCCCATAGCAACATGCAGGTGAACCCCAAAAAGCTCAAGGGATGCAGCATACGATCACATGTGTCAATCACAGTAATGTTGGGGAGGAACAAAGTGTCTGGCTAAATAATGTTAAAACTACATCGCTAACCAGATAGAGGTTAGAAAATTGAAAAGCTGAGGTTTCTTCATCCAGAATTAATCCATCTTCCTCACACCTACAACACATTCCACTCACACTGCTAACGTTTTTTTTCCAACGGCTAAAAATTTCTATTTTAAAAAGAAATGAATTTAGCTGTGAGCTGTATGGACTCTGGTTTAGCTACAAAGAGCAGTTACTTGAGTTGACTAAGTCAGACCTCATTCAACCAGCCATTTTACATTTTCAGAAAGCCTCCTCAGATGCCAACTTGAAATATTGTCGCTATAGAAATCCTTCTCCCCCTTTCTGCTGGTTTGGAGAACCAGCTCTGCCATTAGGAGGAATAAGGCCGACACCCTAGGTCAGTGGTGGCAAACCTAAGGCATGCATGCCAGAGGTGGCACTCGGAGCCAGTGATGCACTGCAAAAAAAATTACTACTTACTCTGCGGGCTGGCCAAATCTGTGGGCATGGCCAAACATCATGCATTATGGGCTATGGGTGTGGGTGTGGGTGTGGGTGTGGCCAACCAAGTGGGCATGGCCTGGGGGAATTTCCGCTACCGGTTCTGCAGAACCTTACAGAACCTGCTGCAGTGCATCACTGCTTGGAGCCCTCCCATATGGTTGCCCCAGCGCAGAGTTCGCTCTACCCGCTGCCCAGCAGTCCAATGGGAGCACTTCCTCCCTCCACCAGCACAGAGTTTGCCGCACTCCTCTGCCCAACAGCCCAATGAGAGAGTTTCCTTCCTCCCCTGTTGCCGTGTTGGCACTTTGTGATAAATAAGTGGGTTTTGGGTTGCAGTTTGGGCCCTTGGTCTCTAAATGGTTTGCCATCACTGCCCTAGGTAGCAGATGCCAGCGGCAATAGTAGCTTCTCTGCTCTACATCCTTGTGCCCCTGACTATTCCATGCTGTTGGAAAGCACAGCTGAGCAATGCCACATAGCAAGAATTCTCAGAGTCAAATCTTGTGCGCCTAAGGTCCTGATTTTCCCCTTTAAGGTTCCCTAGATAGCCTATCGTATTATAATTGGCATTTGACTGGCTTTAAGCTGCCAAAATCCCTTTCTCCTAAGGCTTTGTTGTTAAGCACAACTGCTTTAAGCTAAAATAAAAAATATGATAGATGTGAGTACTTTTCTCCAATCTACTGTCTTTGCCCCCTACTCATTCCTGTAAGATACCCCTCTAAGAAATCTGAAATTTAATTGGCCCTTGAGCTGAAACCAGTACTCCATCCTTGCCACATGGCCTGTCATGGACATTCTAAACTTAGAAGATACTATCCTCTTGTCAGTGTTAATGTAAGATTCAGATGTCAATCAAGGAAGTATCTCTATACATAAATGTGACGAGTCTAATTTTTTTTCTGGCCTTGGGCAGTAGAATATATATTTCAGTATTCCAGCCGTGGGATTGGAGGAGGGCTGCTGATTCCTAAATTTTCCTCATGCAATGAACTTTCTTGGATTTCTTGAAAGGAGCCTCCACACAATCCAACAGAAATAAAAATACCCTCACCCAAAATAATTCTGAGAAGAAGAATTTCAAAATGGAAGTGTTTTTTGACTGATGGGGAACGCCCCCCCCCCCAGAATAAAACAAAACTAAAACGGAATCAGTAGTTTCAGTTTAGAGCCAGCATTTTGCTGTTTACTCCCAATCAACACAGATATATTGGAATCAGTGTGAGCTGTAGCACTGCAGTGGCTTGGTGGTTAAGACGCTGAGCTTGGAGACTGGAAGGTCGGGGTTCAATACCCGAGTGCTGCACAATGGATCTTGGGGACATGAAAGGAGCCTCATTCGGGCGTCCCCTGAGCAGAGTTTCTCCAGCAAAAATCCTTTCAACCCAGAGTAATTTCTGACAGAAAATTTATTTAATGTAAGCTGTTCCACAAAAAAATCTTACAGAACAGCACAGACATTTTGTGATACTTCTAGGACAATAATAATAATGGAGAACAATCTGTCATTAGGTTTGGATGAATGCTTTTGCCTGCCAGACTTTTATTTTCCTCCTCTTATTTTTTAATTCCTGTGGACATAGATGCTAAGCGGCTTTGACCATATAGATTTTTAAAAGGGAATTTTCAGTAAAAATAAAAATAAAAATCCACAAGTAATAAGTGTGAAGAAACATGCTCACTTGTGTGTATGGTGAGATTGTTCCCATTTGAAATAAGAGCACAACAGCCATTAAGTATTAACTAGATAGGTACTAGTAATAGCCCTTGTCAACATTCTTAAAGGAAATCAATATACAACATAAATGTAAAATTAAAAAGATTCTTCCCTAGATAGAAATGTATAACTTGGGCTGAACACATAAATACCTCATAATAATGTGAAACTCTTTCATTTTCACTCCTCTATGGACACCTAGACTTTGGACACCTTAAACTTCTTCTGGAAGGACAATTTGATGCCCTTTCAAACTTTAGTGAGGGTAGACAATGAGTCGGCCCCAGGTTTAGTCATGATTACAGTTTAAGTCAAAGGGACATAAGCTAGTCATGATTAATTTACTTTCCCGGTATTTCAATTGCCTTGCTCTAAGTAGGACTAAAGCCCCATTTAGTTGTTTTCTGTCCATATAACTCATTGTGCTTCCATGGAGCAGCAACCAGCCTCTTCCATCTCCTTTTTTTTCTTTCTACCAGTGGAAAGTGGCAAATCTGGAAGGGAAACATGCCTGTTTATGTGTAACATCCATACAAACAGGAAATATCTTGAAATGCTTGTCACTTTCAGTGTGTGAAGAGTGACAACAGAGAGGGGAGGACCTAGCTCAGTGGTGGCGAACCTACGGAACGCGTGCTAGAGGTGGCACTCGGAGCCCTCTCTGTGGGCACCCGTTCAGTCACCACAGCACAGAGTTTGGCCCGCCCCTATGCCCAGCAGCCCAATGAGAGCGCTTCCTCCCTCCCCCAGCACAGAGTTCACCCCACCCTTCTGCCCAGCAGCCCAATTGGAGTGTTTCCTTCCTTCCCTGTTGCTGTGTTGGCACTTTGTGATAAATAAGTGTGTTTGGGGTTGCAGTTTGGGCACTCGGTTGCAGTTTGGGCTGAGCTGCTCCCTTCTGTGAATTGGGAATTGGTAAGGGATAATTTGGTTGGGCCCCAAAGTCTGTAGTCAAGTAATTATATTATTCTTGGTCCTAGTATTTTTTGGCAGCTGGATCTTAACAAACATGACACACTCAAAGTAAGAAGTCAAGGTGGATGGGCTTTCTTGAACCTTGTATGTGAGCAGACTGGCTTTCCAGAGAAACCTGATAGTTGTTTTCACTTGGGTCATACTGAGTCACCAGCAGGTTTATGGTCACTAGGAGCAAAGTGCTTCCTTCTTACCTCTTCTTTGGCCATATTCCTCCTTGCTACAACTACCTCTTCCCTATAGCTTAAAAACCCAACATCTCTGGTACTTTCACGGGCCAAGTGCCCTCAATAAAAGCATCCAGTTTGCTCAGCTCACTACCGCCCATGGGGTGGGGACGGAGAATATCATTCAAAATACCACAAGCATAATTTCAAACATTACACTTCAAACAAGACAGTTGATTGTCTGTTGCCATGGCTTGCCCAATTGCCCTGGTCCTGGTCTGGGGACAGGGGGAGCCTCAATAAAATTATAGGGCCTCAAACAGTTGCTCTGTGAGTTAAATGGTCCATAACAACTCTTCTGGCAGCAAATATTACAGCAGGAAAGTGACTGCTGTGGTTCTCGAGGTGCCTGCTGAGCAGATATATGGTCTGGCCATCTCACTGACAATGCCTTGGTCCCCAGTGATGCACTGCAAAATTTTTTACTACCTACTCTGTGGGCTGGCCAAATTTGTGGGTGGGGCCAAATTTGTGGGCGTGGCCAAACATCCTGCATTATGGGCTATGGAGATGGACATGGCCAACCAAGTGGGCATGGCCTGGGGGAATTTCCACTACCAGCTCTGCAGAACCTGACAGAAGCTGCTGCAGCGCATCACTGCCTCCATCTGAAAAGAAGGGTACTCCCAAGACAAAGCATGGTGGAAGGCAGTGGCAAGGCTACTGGTACTCATGTCCTTCCACCAGAAGCAGTAAGATGTTTTGTATCACCCCTAGTTATAGCACAGTTCTTCTTATATCCATAAAGGTATATGTGTGAGGGGTAGTATATGTTAAAAGGAGGCCAGGATTTATTTAGGAATTGAAAACATTAACTGTGACCTAGGTATTTTAGGTTCTTGAGCAGGCTGGCCAGCATTCACATGTCATGTGCAGAGACAGTGGAAAGAAGAACGGAAAGGAAAGAAAGGAGAACATTTGCTCCTTCCACCATGTAACGACTAGACTTAGACTATTACGTGAACTATTTCATTGGGGTACAGGCACAAGGGGCACAAAAATGTCAGGAGTGACATTTTAGGACATATAGAGAAGATGCTGTCTTCAAGTCTATCTGTTCATAGAAAAGGCTTCAAGATTTTAAAGTACTAGAAGGATGGTCTGGGAGATGGATTTGGGTAACATGAGCATTTTGTCACCAGGGGACAAACTAAAGCTCTCAGGTGTGTATTCAGAAGTGTGGTTTTTTTTAAAGACAAATTTTATCCTAAGTACATTACATTTTGATACCAGTAGTAAAGGCGGTGCAACTGTTGTCAGAAAGAACTGGTGCTTTCAAAAAGAAATTGCAGTTGAATCATATGCAAGCACACCAACTGAAATTTGGAGCAGTGATCATACTCATTGTATTGCATTAATCTGCATGGAAGAAATAAAAGGAATTAAATAGAAATGATATGAATAAATACATTTATGTAAAAATAAATTGCAATTACAATGGAATAAATAGCATGCTATTTGTGGTCTATTTTAATTAAAGACACGGAGCAGATCAAAACTCATTGGTTTGGGATTTGAATTGGTTGTTCCAGGACGGCAGAGGGAGCCCTTGTATTTATGCAGAAAATGTTCAAGCTAGATTCCACCACCACCCCACCTAAGAGAATGAGAGGGTTTATAAAGGAACATAAATCCTTCCTACTGTGCCAGATAATTCTTTCACAAGTGCAGACAAATATCTGTTATGTGATTCTGTAGTCATATGTCACAGCTATTTTGAATCATATATATTTGGAACTTGTGTCCACAGTTAATGCACATTATTTTCAGAATTTCAAAGTAATTTTTGGTGGCATATATTTTATTGGCTTTTAATTGCAAGGGCTCTTTCAATGGTTTGGCTTCCTGTTCTGCTAAGGGAGCCAGGAAGGGGGTGGGTGGTGGGTGGGGTACAGATTTCCTGTGAAACACATATTTTGCAGGCCAAGATTCAGTTTATGATATATCCAAATGGAACTGAGAGAGAGTCAACTGGACAAATGGTTGCTGCCTGTCAGTGCAGACTGTGCTGAGCTAGCTTGATTCATAATCTTTCTCATCTGAAAGGCAGCTTCCTATGTCTCCTACCTTCACAGCAGAAAATAGCCTAGGGATGCAAGTCCCAATTACTGTGTCAGCCTTTCTTTGTAAGGATGAATGAGGGTGGTGTCACAGTTTGTTGTGGATTAACCCCAATTTCTTGCCAATTTCTTCATATGACAGAGGGGAAGAAAATCAGATCCCAGTGACTTGAATGTGAGAAAAACAGAAATGGGCAGATTCTTCCCATCAAGGCTCAGGGCATCCAGTGCTTCCCTCTTAAAACTCTGGCTTTGAATATCTGTATGTGGCTTAGTGGTTAAGACACTGAGATTCATGACCAGAAGGCCGGCAGGTCAGTAGTTCGAGTGCAGCACAACAGAGAAAACGCCCATTGTCTGTCCCAGCTCCTGCCAACTTAGCAGTTCAAAAGCAAGACATTGCAAGTAGATAAATAGATACTGCTTTGGTGAGAAAGGTAACAGCATTCAGTTCACTCCGTGTCTAGTCATGCCTGCCACATGACCATGGAAATGTCTGCAGATGCCCTTTGGCTGTAAACAAGGATGAGCACCGTCCCCTAGAGTCAGACACAGCTGGCTTGGGAGCAAGGGATGCCTTTATATTTATTCAGCCTTGTTACTATTGAGTCAAGAGAGCATACAGCACCTTCCGTGAACTACCATGCATCTGACTATTAGCATTTAATAAGGGGCTGCAGTGGCTCAGAGGTTAATAAGCTTGCCTTGTTAGCTGGAAGGCTGGCAAGTCAGCAGTTCGAGACTCGGATACTGCATGACGGATTAAGCGCTCGTCTCTGTCTCAGCTCTTGGGGAATGAAAGGTGTCTCATTTGGGCATTCTCTGAACAGAGTTTCTTCTGCAAAAATCCTTTCAACTCTGAATAATTTTTGACACAAAATTGTTATTATTATTCGACCTATTGTGAGAGCCAGCATTTTCCCTCCTCTAAATAGAGTATATACTTGTTTAGTTTTGCTGGACACCTTGGGGACAAAACACTCTGTAGAGTTCTCTTGTCAAACATATGAGGGGGCTTCTAAGGAGTGATATGGGCAATAGATCAGTGAAATGCAGAGCATTATAGTAGATTTTGAATGTGGAGATGGGCAAAGATTTTGCACACATTCCCAGAGTTCTCTCACACTTTGGCATCACATGCAGGAATGAAGGAATGAAGGGTCTCATCAGATGCATCGATATCTTTTCTCTCTGTCCCATAACACAAGAATGGAGCCTCTCACCTGAAGAAGCCCATGGTTGAAATCCAGTAGTAAGCTACAGCCAGAGTAGGCCCACCGAATCAGTGGGGATTTGGCGAGTCAACACCTATGTAGTTCAGTTCATTCAATGGGTTTACTTTATCTGCAGCTTACTACTGGGTTTCATTTTTAAAAAGGTGACTTGACGAGAATGTTGTAAGCAACACAATATCTGCCTATCACTCTTAGCAGCTAACAATCAACTCTATGAGAAAGGAACAAGTGTTTAGGAAGAACATTAATCTCACCACTTTGAATGTGTCCTATGTATAGAAGGCTACCCAGTAATGATCAAGAGCCGTTAGATTGCGGAATGAGGACTATAAAGTTACCTATCAGTACTTAGCATCTGGGCAGCTGACAGAGCAGGTACACAGCCCATGTGATCCTATTTGCATTTAGATATGTTGTACAGTATTTCCATTTAAGTCATAGAAATTATTTGCTAATTTTCATTAATGCACATAAGGCAACATTATATATTTTTCTCCCTCCATTTTTGGTGCTCTTCCCCTAGCAGTTTCCTTTAGGCCAAAAAAGAAGGTTCCCTCTTCTGTAGACAATACTGAAACAGATACAAGTCAGAGCTTTCAGGGCAGCTTTCCAACCAGGGCTGGAGCCAGAGGGGGGCCGGTGGAGTGGGGGGTTAAAACCTTCCTGAGCTAACAGCCTGCCTCCCCAACCCACCGGTGATGCCAATGTTATATATGTGAGTGTGACATTGTTGCCCCTCCTGTCCCCCCCAATAATAATAATAATAATAATAATAATAATAATAATAATAATAATAATAATAATAATAATAATAATAATAATAATAATAATAATAATAATAATAATAATAATTCTAGAATCCTGGCTACAGTCCTGTTTCCAAACACATTTTTTAAAAAAACATTTGTAGGTTAAATCACTCACAAATAAAGCACAAATAATTCCAGGTTACAACAGCAATTCCTGGAAATGAGACACTGTTTTTGCTTACTGCATTTTTCCTGGCTCTGGAAACAATTCGTACAGGAGGCAGTGTGTGGTCTAATGGTTTTTTTATCACTCCTTCTAGGATTGTTGAAGGACAACGGTAGGCAGGCTACTTCCCGTATAACAATCTTTAACATTTATTTCAGTGTCATTGGTGTTGTTTGTGTGGAGTAAAATATCTTACCTGAAGTCTAATTGCATTTCATTTTGGGAGAAGGTGATGAATTTATTGTTCTTCCTCTAAACTTTTATCATCTTTTTATAGGTGAGTGCCATCAGGAGTGCACAAGTTGTGACATTAAACATTATAGGCATAGACAAAAAACAGACTTCTGCATTTCAATAATGACTGTACATTAGCAGTTAATGTGCTATTTATCATTTGGGCTATAGTGCTAAATCAACTAATAACAGTAACAATAAAATATCCCGGTGTATCTACATTATATAAGAGAAAATGTGGTTAAAAATAAAATATGGTTGAACATAAAATAAGCTGAAAGGTATTGGATTTGATTGCACCGAATGTGTATTTAATCTCTTTGCATCATTCACTTCTGTGTATTAATTCACAATATGTATGGATCTGTACATATCTATGCAATTGGACACAAATCTTAATATCCTTTTTAAAAATTGTATCTGTTTTCAAGATTAGCCTGTACAGTAAGTTTGCAGAGCCAGGAATCTAAGCTATTCAGAGATTCCTCACTTAAGACTATATCCTAAGGGAAATCTTGCAAGAACATAGCCAGTAGTAAACACTGGCAGTTAAACTATACAGACATTCTTCATTCTGCCTGCTCTGGAGTCTTTTCTCCATAAAATACTTAAATCAGACATTCCCAGTTGAGAGTCCTGATACCAAGTCATGTTCTTCCTCTGTCCATCACTGGCTACTAATATTTATTATATACTGCCACCAATCATAAGAACATAAGAACAGCCTTGCTGGAACAGGCTACAGCCCATCCAGTCCAGCATTCTGTCACACACAGTGGCTCACTATTTGCTTCAGGATATTCCCAAGCAGATGCCAACATGCATCACTCTGCACTTACTAGTGTTGAAGCTCATTTGCCACTGTTTTGCTCACTCCCCCAGTGTCAAGAGAGCCCTCTGGAGCTCCTCACAATCTCTCACAGTTTTCACTACCCTGTATAGTTTAGTGTCATCAGCAAATTTGGCTACCTTGCTATTTATTCCTACTTCTAGATCATTTATGAAGAGGTTGAAAAGCAGGGGTCCCAGTACTGAACCTTGGGGGACCCAACTCTTTACTTCCCTCCACTTGGAGAAGTGTCCATTTAGTGCTACCCTCTGTTTCCTGTCCCTTAGCCAGTTGCTGATCCAGGACAAGACCTGTCCCTTTATTCTATGACTGGTAAGTTTATTCAAGAGCCTTTGGTGCGAGACCTTGTCAAAAGCCTTCTGAAAGTCCAGATAAGCAATGTCAACTGGATCCCCCTTATCCACATGCTTGTTGACACTCTCAAAAAATTCCAACAGATTAGTGAGGCATGATTTGCCCTTGTAAAAGCCATGTTGGCTCTCCTTTAGCAGCGCCTTCTCTTCTATGTGCCTATTAATTCTATCTTTTAGGATGGTTTCCATCACTTTACCTGGGACACATGTCAAACTGACAGATCGGTAATTTCCTGGATCACCCCTGGATCCTTTTTTGAAAATTGGTGTTACATTCGCTACCTTCCAGTCATCAGGCACAAAGCCTGATTTGAGGGAAAGATTATATATTTTGGCTAGGAGATCAGCAATTTCATCTTTAAGTTCCCTGAGAACTCGTGGATGGATGCCATCTGGTCCTGGTGATTTGTTAGTGTTTAGTTTAACAAGACATACAAGGACCTCCTCCCTGGTTATTTCTATCTGGCTTAATTCTTCACTTTCCCTCCCTACGAAGATAGGCTCTGTTTTGGGCATGTGGTCTCTGTCTTCTTCAGTGAATACTGAAGCAAAGAATTCATTGAGTCTCTCTGCAATCTCTGTTTCCTCTTTAATAACCCCTTGCCTTCCATTGTCATCTAATGGTCCAATGGTCTTCCTAGTTGGGTTCTTACTTCTAATGTACTTAAAGAAGTCTTTGTTATTTCTCTGAGTATTTTTAGCTATACGCTCCTCAAAGTCTTGCTTTGCTTTCCTGATTGTTGCCTTGCATTTGTTCTGCCAGAATTTATGTTTCTGCCTGCTGTCCTCATTCGGACAAGCCTTCCATCTTCTAAATGAGCTTTTCTTGCTTTTGATCACTTCCTGAACAGCTCCTGTAAGCCACATCGGAGTCCTCTTGGACCTGGCAGTGCCCTTTTTCCTCTTGGGTATGCATTCCAATTGGGCCTCTGTTATTGTTTTTGTAAACAGCCTCCATGCCTCTTGGAGTGTTTGGACTCTCTCAATTTTCCCTTTCAGCTTCTTTTTTTACTAGTTTCCTCATTTTTGGGAAATTTCCTTTTTGAAAATTTAAGGTCTCTGTGTTAGATTTTATCAGTGACTTGCGGTCTATGATCAAGTTAAACATAATCGAGTTGTGGTCACTGTTCCCTATTGGATCAGTCACATTAACATCTTGCACCAGATCCTGAGTATTACTCAGGATCAAGTCAAGGATTCTTGTACCTCTAGTTGGGTCTTCAGCCATCTGTCCCAGGGAACAATCATTTAGCATATCTAGGAACTTTATCTCTTTATCATGTGCTGAACAACAGTTCACCCAGTCTATGTGAGGGTAATTGAAGTCCCCCATTATAACCAGGCTTCCCTTCTTGGATGCCTCCTTTACAACATTCTCCAACTGCCAGTCTCCCTCAAGAGTTTGGGTTGGAGGCCGATAGTATATGCCTACTGTTAGACCATCCTTGTGGCCTGGTACTCTTACCCACAGAGCTTCTAATGGTGACTCCAAATCACTTAGATATTCCAATTCGTATGATTTTATCACTTCTTTGACATACAAGGCTACACCACCTCCTGTTTGCCCCTTCCTATCCTTCCTGTACAGTTTGTAGCCTGGGATAACTGTATCCCATTGGTTATCATCCGTCCACCAGGTTTCAGTGATACCAATAATATCAATATTCTTATCTATTGCTAAGTATTCCAGCTCCCCTATTTTGTTCCGGAGGCTTCTGGCATTTGCATACAAGCGTTTATATATGCTTTTCTGATACAGTCTTTTGAGTCCAGTTGCATTGTTAGACTGCCTCTTGCATCCTTCTGCTAGAATGCTAGTGACTAGCTCCTCGCTCTGCTCAGTAATTTTTGCATTCTCCTCACTACTCAAGTACACACTTTCCCGAACCGGATGCTGTCCAGCTCCTGTCAGCTTTCCCCCAGTTATCAGTTTAAAAGCTGCTCTGCAGCCTTTTTGATGTTGAGTGCCAGCAATCTGGGCCCATCATGGTTCAAGTGCAACCCCTCCCTCTTGAACAGATTTGGCTTGTCCCAAAATGTTCTCCAGTTCCTGACAAATCTGAAGCCCTCCTCTCGATACCACTGCCTCATCCACGCATTGAGGCTTCTGAGCTCTGCCTGCCTGGTAGGTCTTGCACGAGGAACAGGCAGCACTTCTGAAAATGCTACCTTGGAAGTCTGGGACTTCAATCTTTTTCCTAACAACCTGAATTTGGCTTCCAGGACAGACCGCTTGGCCTTCCCAACATCATTGGTACCAACGTGTACCATGACAACTGGCTCCTTCCCAGTTCTCTCTAACAATCTATCTAGATTTCTCGTGATGTCTGCAACTTTTGCACCTGGCAGGCAAGTCACCATACAGTTATCATGTGCATCACAAATCCATCTCTCTGTATTTCTAATTATTGAATCACCTAGTACAAGGACCCTCTCTCCTGCCTACAAAGATAGGCTCTCCTGCAATCTGTTCATCTACATGCACCTCATCAACCATATTAAGGGAGAGGACTTCAGTTTGTTCCTGTTGTTTATCTTCCTGGATCTCATCAAGTGTGATGAAGGAGAGATCCTCACATGGAACCAGTTGTTCCTCTGTGTGTTCCTCATCAGGTGTGATGAGGGAAAGAGCTTCAAATTGATTCTGTAATTTCAGACTCTCAGAGTGATCCCCTACTCTTCTCCTCCTTTGAGTCACATTCCTCCAAACATCTCCCTCCTGAGTTAGTGAAGGGCCTTCTCCCTCAGAACTGTGCCCTGTCTCTTCTTTGTCCAGCATAGTCTGCTCCACTCTGTCCAAGAACAGCTCAAGCTCCTTAATTTGTTGATGGTTAGATATGTGGGCCTCTAGTTGCTAGACCTTCTCTTCTTGTAATGCAACCAGCTTGCACTTGCTGCAAGTGTAGTTCTCCATGTGCTTTGGCAAGAACACAAACATGGCACAAGTACTGCAGGTAATTACAGCTCTTCCTTCAGAATCCATTTTAACAAGTGCAGTATTCTGGGCCTCAAAAATGTACACGTTTACTACCTTTCTATCTAGTAAGAATATATTCTTCCTTTGTTCTTAGTTTGAAATCTCGGCGCGCGGGCCTCTAAAGCAGCTCTACTCCAACTACAAGCATGCCCAAAACCATTCAAATTGCCAAGACTTCACTACCTATTGAGAAAATTGGAACTGCTCAGAGCTTGGAAGTACTGTAACTAATAATGTAATGAATTACATGAATTAATTCTCACATGCCCTAATATATCAACACTAGGACTAAACCATTGACTAAAGCATCTGAAAAGAGAACCAAAGCTTTTGAAATGTGGATCTACAGATGGCTGCTAAGGATATTGTGGGTTGACTATGTGACGAATGTAGAAGTGTTGTGCCTGATGGATAAAAAACAAGAACTGTTTAAGACCATTAAGCAAAGAAAGCTACAATACCTTGGGCATATCATAAGAAACGATATGAAATATAGAATACTCCAACTCCTTCTGCAAGGGAAGATCCCTGGAAAGAGAAGCCCTGGACATAGACAGATTTCATGGCTGAAGAACCTGAGAGACTAGTGTAGCATATCTATGGAAGAACTGTTCCGAGGAGTTAAGAACAAGAAGACAATCACCATAATGATAGCCAATATCCGGACAGATACAGCACCTGAAGAAGAAGAATGCCCTAATGGGATCCTGTATGACTCAAGAGATTTGGGTGCAAGATCCTGCTCAAGCACAGAAACCCACTGTGGGGTTGCAATGGTAAATCCACTCATTGAATGTCTCACTTTGAAGAACCTGTGAGGGTTGCCATAAATCGGAAGTAACTTGGTAGCACAACAAGCTTGGTAGGATATTTTACTCCTCCGGATTCTTGTTTTGTTGCAAGGATTCCACAAAGCTGTCAGTTTCCTCTTCTTATTTTTCTTTTCTACTGGAGATTGGATGTTGTCAGAGCCACTGTTGTGTTCTGTAAAGCTGTGCCTTTAACAATGTACCTAGCCATGTGGTAACAATGTAACCTTTCTGTGTGAAACATTATAACCTTCAGCTGTATCAATGTAACCCTTAGAAGAGGACGCGAGCTAGTGACCACTAGATGGCAATAGCGAGCGTCCAGCTCTCGTGGCTCAGATTCACCTGGATCAGCAGCGCGGGAAGATTCCCCGCCACCTCTTCACCTGGACAAGAAGGGCGTGACCGTCTACGACATCACGCAGGCAGCAACCAATAGACTGTCAACGAGCCACATTCAAATGTATAGCCAGCTGTATATATTGAGCTACCCATCCGCCATTACCACATGTTCCTCTGGATCATCATGCAATAAACCTGTGTTAAGCCAATCCTTCGGCTGTTTCATTGTCTTTGGTCCCATACACTAAACTGGCGACGAAGGTGGGATGATGGCTGCCCACGGGACCAAGACATGCGCCGGTTTCGAAATCAGGAAACCGGGAGACTGGGAGATCTTCGAAATGGACTTCCAGGGAGCACTGGTTGAATCCGAAGTCACAGATGAGGCAAAGAAACGGGCCATGTTCACCAGGATGCTCGGACCAGATACCAAAAGAACCTTGGTGGACCTGATCGCACCGAAGAGGGTGAGCGATTTCAAGGCCAAAGAGCTCCTACAGATGCTGCGCGAGTATTTCCGGCCCTCGACGGCAATGTTTCCCGCTCGGAGCGCGTTCTGGAGCCGAGTCCAAGCGCCCGGGGAGACGGTCGCCGCCTTCGTGGCGGCCCTGCGACTGGCTGCCGGCCCGTGTAAATGGGAGAACACCGAAATCACCCTCAGGGACTGCGTGCTATGCGGCCTGATGAACCAAGAGCCACCCCCCACGTTGCAGGAGGTCCTGAAAGCGGCTCAGGCCGCGGAAGCCACAAGGGCTGGGGTGCAAGAGCTCCAGGACTGGCGGCTGAAGACGAGCAAGGCAGAGTCATCGGTGCACGCAGCCAGGCGAACTTCGAAATCGTCCGCAGAGAGCAGCGACGACGAGGACGTCCGGAGGGTCCGGAAAGAAGGCCGGCGGTGCGACGGCTGTGGAGCGGCCCACGACCGCGCCAAATGCCTGTTCAGGAAAGCCGAGTGTCACAACTGTGGCCGCCGCGGGCACATCGCCAAGGTATGCAGGAAGAGGCGCGAGGCCCGGAGGAGCTCGACAGACCGTGCAGCGGGACAAGACCGCTCGACGAGACCCAAGGACGGCGCCCAGGCCACGAGAAAGCGGGATGGCGTGGGCCGCATCTCCGACGGCAGCGAGGACGACGCCCCAGTGTTCAGCGTGTCCGCGGGACACCCCCGTTACTTTGTTGAGGTACTAGTGCAAGGGGTCCCCATTAGAATGGAAATTGACTCGGGTTCGACATTTTCAATTATTTCCCAGAGGGAGTTTTTGAGGATTGCCCCCCACAGGCGACCCAAGCTCAAAGCGCTGAGGTCTACGCTACGGGACGTGCAAGGGAACAGTATTCCAGTGTTGGGGGTTGGAGAATTTCAGGTCAAATTTAAAAAGCACGCCGCGACTCTCTCCCTAGTCGTGCTTAAAGGGGGGAGTTGCAGCCTCCTCGGAACTCAGTGGTTTCAGCCCCTGGGTCTGTTTATTGGGGGGGGGTGCACACCGTTGGGGCTGGGGTGCACGCCGTTGGGACTGACCCGATACAGGAGGTGTGCGACGCGCACCCCGAAGTTTTCAAAAAAGGACTGGGGAAATTCAAGGGGCCCCCAATGACATTCGACCTAGACCCGGAGGTCCGCCCAATACGACTCAAACCGCGCCGGGTGCCGTTTGCACTCAAGGACAAAATAGAGGCGGAACTGGATAAGTTGGTGGGCCAGGGGATCCTTGTTCCTGTTGATTCTGCGGAGTGGGAAACTCCAATTGTAACAGCACTAAAGGCCAATGGGGAGGTCCGCATATGCGCTGATTACAAGTGCACCATCAATAAGGCGATCCGCCCTAATGCGTATCCGGTGCCGGTAGTCAGCCATCTGCTTGCCAGGTTGCACGGGGGAAAGTGTTTCGCTAAGCTCGACTTAGCACAGGCCTACCAGCAGCTTTCGGTGTCCCCTGCCGCAGCTGCTGTGCAGACCATAGTCACCCATAAGGGGGCATTCCAGGTGACGCGCCTTCAATTCGGCGTAAATTCGGCGCCTGGAATTTTCCAGTCACTTGTGGAACGCCTCCTGAAGGGGCTAGAGGGGGTGTTGCCTTATTTTGATGACGTGTTGATAACGGGGGGGAGTCGGGCTGAACTGGCCAAGAGATTGGGAAAGGTCCTGGCGATATTCGAAAAGGCGGGGTTGAGGCTGCGAAAAGACAAATGCGTCTTCTTCACGACCGAGGTTGAGTTCCTAGGGTTTCGTGTAACTCCTGAGGGGATAAAACCTTCCAAATCTAAGGTGGCCGCCATCAAGAAGGCCCCTCGCCCCACCTCCAAGCCCGAGCTGCAGTCATTCCTTGGGCTGCTCAACTTCTACCACTCCTTCCTCCCCCGGAAGGCAGCAGTGGCTGAACCGCTACACAAACTGCTTAAAAAGGACGAGGCATGGAAGTGGGGCGATGACCAAGAGAGGGCATTTAGTGAACTGAAACATCTCCTGGCGTCTGATGCCATACTGACTCATTTCAACCCCAAATGCCCGGTGGTCCTGATATGTGATGCATCCCCGGTGGGGGTGGGGGCGGTACTGTGCCACGTGCTGGAAAACGGAAGGGAGGCCCCGATAGCATTCTACTCCAGGTCCCTGTCCCAAGCGGAGAGAAACTACGCACAGACAGACAGAGAAGCGCTAGCGATAATTGCGGGGACGAAAAAATTTCACGATTTTTTGTATGGCCGCCCGTTCACCATCGTAACGGACCACAAACCCCTGCTAGGCATTTTCACCGCAGATAGGCCCACGCCACAGATCCTGTCCCCGAGGATGCTGAGGTGGGCCATTTTCCTCAACGCGTATCAGCACACGTTGGTGTACAGGCCCGGGAGGGAAATTAGCCATGCGGACGCCCTGTCGAGATCCCCCCTTCCGCAGGATAACTGCCACATGGGCGGGGAGGAGCCAGACCACCAGGTACTGATGATAGAGGTCCTAGACTCACCCCCAATATTGCCCGCCGATATCGCCAAAGCGACCGGCAAGGACAATACCTTGGCGAAGGTTAGCTCATGGGTGCAGAAAGGGTGGCCCGCATCTTCCCCGGCAGTGGAATTCAACCCGTTCTTTCGAAAAAAACTAGAGTTGTCCCTAGAGAGGGGGTGCCTTCTGTGGGGCCAGCGGGTGGTGATTCCCACGTCCCTACGACCGCGGGTGCTCAAACTGCTGCATGTCAGCCACCCCGGAATTGTGCGCTCCAAAGCGCTGGCCCGTAGTTATTTTTGGTGGCCCCAGTTAGACGCCGACATCGAGCACATGGTCGGCACTTGTGAGAGCTGCCAATGCTCCAGACCCGAGGAGGCCCGCCTTCCCCACAGGGAATGGGACGCGGCTAAGGGGCCGTGGTCCCGGATGCACATAGATTTTGCGGGCCCATTCCGAGGTACCCTGTTTCTCCTTGTTGTGGACGCCTTCTCCAAGTGGTTGGAGGTCATCCCAGTCACGAGCACCTCCTCGGCCCAGACCATTAAACAATTGCGGAGGCTCTTTTCCACGTTCGGCATACCCGACACATTAATTAGCGACAACGCAAGTTGTTTCACGTCCTCCGAGTTTAGGGCATTCATGGAGATCAACGCCGTTCGGCACATCACCTCCGCCCCTTTCCATCCGGCCACCAATGGCCAAGTAGAGCGCCTCGTCCGCACCACAAAGGACGCGCTGCGGCGCATGGGCCCCGGGGACCTCAACCTACAAGTGTGTCAGTTTCTGCTAGGATACAGGGTGACCCCGTTGGCGTCAGGATATTCCCCTGCAGAGCTCTTAATGCGCAGGAAACTGACCACAATCCTCACTAGGCTAGACCCCATGAGAAGACAAGGGAAGGAACATTGGGCTAGAGGCCACAAAGAGTTTCAGCGTAGGCGCCCCGGTGCATTGCAGGAACTATGCCAGCGCGGGCCCAGCCGGGGTGCCGGGCGTTGTCGTGGAGCAAACCGGCCCCGTTTCGTACCGCGTGGAGACCAGCACAGGTCTACTGTGGAGGCGGCACGCGGACCAGCTCCGGCGCAGGGTCCCCGATGAGCAGGGCACAGACCGAAAGGAACAAAAATCAGCGTTAGGGTTCTCCCCCACCCATTCAGCCCAAGGGGGAGGAGAAGGGGGCCGCGGGTCCCCACCAAGGGGGGAGGAAGAAAGGGAGGATGTTCTCATAGATATCTTGGGGGATCTTTCAGAGGAGGAGGAACCCGACCCCATACATATCTTGCAGAATTCCCCCACAAATACGGATACCCCAACGGAGTTAGAATTTGATTTTCAGAACCGGGGGAGTTTTTCGGAGTGGTCCCCCACCCGTCCAAGCGAGAAGAGGGGTTTTTCGTTAGCCCCGAGTGCCCCCGGTCTGCCTACAATGGAGTTTTTCCCTTCCCCTAAGGTCGCCAAACCACAGCAAGCCGCTAACAAGTCTCCCTCTCCCGTTTCAGGACAAGGGACCAGGGAGCAAAGAAGCAGTAGCGCCCCCGGGGCAGGTCAGCCCACATCACGGCCCAAACGCACGTGCAATAAGCCATCTTGGCTGAGAGACTTCGTCTCATCCTAGGGGGGAGGGATGTTGTGTTCTGTAAAGCTGTGCCTTTAACAATGTACCTAGCCATGTGGTAACAATGTAACCTTTCTGTGTGAAACATTATAACCTTCAGCTGTATCAATGTAACCCTTAGAAGAGGACGCGAGCTAGTGACCACTAGATGGCAATAGCGAGCGTCCAGCTCTCATGGCTCAGATTCACCTGGATCAGCAGCGCGGGAAGATTCCCCGCCACCTCTTCACCTGGACAAGAAGGGCGTGACCGTCTACGACCAATAGACTGTCAACGAGCCACATTCAAATGTATAGCCAGCTGTATATATTGAGCTACCCATCCGCCATTACCACATGTTCCTCTGGATCATCATGCAATAAACCTGTGTTAAGCCAATCCTTCGGCTGTTTCATTGTCTTTGGTCCCATACACTAAAGCCACTTTGACTCTGGATGCAGCAAGTCTAAACAACAATATGTTGCAAGTTCTTCAACCAAATTGTTTCCTAGGGAATTGATAACAGTCTATCCTATGTTCCATGTACAGTAATACCTCGGATAACGAATGCATCAGACAATGCTAAAATCGGATAATGTTGGGGAATTTGAGGAATACTTTTGCACCACACAACATGAAGACAATGTTCTGCAATGTAAAAGTTTTCCTCAAATTCCCTGACGTTGATCTCTTCCCCAAAGCCTGCAGACCAGCCCTGCCGGCTTTGGGGCAGAGATCTCCGGAGGCTGAGGGGGGAAGGAGGCCTATGTAGAGCCAAGCGTTAGGCCACAGGTTTCCTTGGGGTGAGAGCATGTGCGGCTGCTGCCCCCAAGGAAATGGGCGCTTTGAGTGTTGGGCCGTTGCTTTAGAAGGAGGTAGCTGACTGGGTGAGCTGCCTCCTTCAAAAGCAAGCTGGGGTACATAGCCTCGAGTGCAGGGCTGGCTTGGGAAGGAGGGTGGCCAGAGGGTGACCCCCTTCCTTCCCAAGCCAGTCCAGGCTTTGTAGCCTGCCTCCTATGAAAGGAAACTGGGGATCTGGGGGTCCGATCCCTGCCTTCCTTTTGCAGAAGGCAGGCGAGGGGGTCTCCCTGCCTTCTGCAAAAGGAAGGCGGGAATGGAGCGTCTTAGACAAGCTTTCCTTTCGCAGAAGGCAGGGATACCCCCTTGGCTGCCTTCTGAGAAAGGAAGGCAGGGATCGGACTCCCCGATTACTGCCTTCCTTTCGCAGAAGGCAGGGCGACCCCCTCGCCTGCCTTCTCCAAAAGGAAGGTGGGGATTGTAGCATTCGAGACCAGCCTTCCTTTTGCAGAAACTATAACTGTCCTCTGAATGGGAAAATCTTCTTAGAAAAACAAGTCAATCACAAATAAAAATGGTTAATTCACAAAGTCTTTACTGTGTTAATTCTTCACAAAATAAACCAAACTTCTTAATTAGTGTTGAAATCAAACTCATTTAACGATTCATATTTTCATTCATCTTGTAGTATAACATAAAGTCCTCTTCCTTTCAAAGAAAATCTGATAATTCTCTTTTCAATAACTTTCATCAGGAAAGGAAGAACTTTCTTGGCTTCTAAGAGCTACTTCTGTAAACAATAAAACAATACAATTCATTTCTACAAAAAGTTTAACCCCTTCAACATTTATCCCGTAAGGCCACAATACAATAATTGTGCTACTTACTATTTTCTCTTGTCAATAAAAGCAGGCGGCTGCGCCCACGCGCATTCTCCCAAACCAAGCTGGGGATCAGACGCTGTAATCCCAAAGGAAGCCGGCTTTTTAAAACCTTGTGCGATAAATGTATCGCATAACGTTAAAAATCAGATAACACTAAGAATCGTGGAACCAAGTTTTAGCATTATCCGAGTTATTACTGTACCTTTTTCTACATATAAAAAGCAGCAGAGACAACTGTGCAGAAAAAACTATTGCTTTTCCTCCCTTGGATTTTCTCTTATCCTAGGCAACATAATGCACATTGAAAAATGTCCCGTGCCAACTATCATCAAATAAACATAAATGAATATATCCTGGTTTTTAGCAGGCTGTCCTTTCACAGTGAGGTGGTGGCACTGGAGACCTTTGTGGTTCAGGAAATATAAAATGTGAAAATTTAACCCAAATTCTAGCACTGACTCTAACCTTGTCCTTAAATACAACCCTACACAATGGAATGTGATTGGAGTCAGAAAATACAGTAGAATTCACTAAAAGGAACTTAAAACTTTTTTTTGCTGTATGCCATTTAATTTCTTTTTTAGTAACAAAGTGGTAATTGCATGACATTTTAAGCTGATTAAAATATAACTACACTGTAACTATTTTAGTTCCTTTTGTATTTACATGGCAGCGGTAAACTATGATGGAGGAATATCCTATGGTTCCATTGCTGGTAGGCTGTGCTTTGTACACCTCACCCTTTTCATTGTACTGAGGGTGGCTTTTAGCAGATTGAAAACCATTACAAAATGAGTAATAGAAATTAGCAGTATGATAAAGCGGTTTAAACAGACATATGGCCTTTAATTTCAGTGTGACCATAACTCCTGCATTCCAGGCAAACAGGAAGAGACAATCCTTCAGGAATCTCAGGCCCAAGCCAAATGCAGCATTAAGGGAGTAGCACTGCATGAGGGAGCCACTGTGAGGAGATCACGATAGGCAAAATCCTGTTGCGTAGTATAGTAATTCACACCATTTGAATCAATGAACATTATGGAAGAATTGAGTCACCAAATCCCCACTGATTCTTTGGGCTTGTTCTCGTGCAGCTTACTACATTAAGCAACAGTATTTCATCCTGTATGTGGTAAGCTATATGTTCAGAACTTGATTAAAAACACCTTGGATTATGGCTTCCAGAATCCATCATTGTCCTTCTTAGTGCACAATTGAATCTCCCATTTGCTAAGGTTCTAACTTTCAAACCAATCAGTCCAATCAGTGTAAAAGGTCTCCCTTGCTCGAAAACCAGTTGTGCTCAACTCTAGGGGGCAATGCTCACTTCCATTTACAGCCAAAGAGCCAGCAGTGTTAATTCTGATGACCAGGTGCAAGCCATTTCCCCCTTTCTTCCTCCTTCTTTTACACAAGAAGACAGAAATAATAAAACTTCCAGTACCACTTCTATCCATTCTTTACCTAGAAAATCTTGGAAAAGATTGGCATGTTGGAATTTGATGTGGCATGAAATGACATCGACAATGATGATGGAGCCTCTTTTTGTGCCCAGATATGGGAACAATTTTTAAATTTTTTTTAAATTATGGCCAACTGCAGCTTGAAAAATCCACACTTTCCATAATTCAGGTATAACTGTGATACAGTGCAGGAGGAGCATTCAATATCACACCTTATTCAGCCAATTTCAAAGTTCCCCAAATCCTCTACAAGTCATGCTGTCTTCCTTTCAGGTTGAAGTTAGTCCAATTTCCTTTACCTGGATACCAGCATCGTGGGAAGCAGAAATAAGTGGTTCATTTTAAAATTCATTTTTATTTTATCATTTGGCATAATCAGTCTCAATGATCTGGTTGTTTGGTCATTCACTTTAATCTGGGGAATTGTAGAACAGGCTTTCTACAGTACGGAGCTTGCTTTCAAGTGGAATATGCAGATGTGCACCTTTCTGATGTATAACAAGAGGCTCTGCTTTTTCTTTAAGAGGAACCCTGATAATAAAATATGCTTTGAATAGCAAAATATGATTAACTACAATAATTTGTGGGTTGCCCGCTTCACTTATTGGATAGCACCCTTCCAGAATGGTTTCTCTGGCTAGAACACAGGCTAGAAACCAACCGAGCTAGGACAGGAACGGAAATTGGGTACGGGCCAATTACACAGGTAGCAAGAGTGATTCCATATTGTCTTGGCTGGGGGCACTGAGAGCAGTAGGCATAATCTCATAATAGTGGAAACTTCCAGGAGAAACACAAGCCTGTAACAGCACACGTCAGCTAGACACAGGAAGTCTTCAAGGTCGGTTAGATTGTGCAATCCTTTAGTAGGTGCAAATATATACAGTAACTTCTTAGAGCTGGCAAATGTAACTTAGCCAGCAGAATGCCACGTAGGCAATGTATCCTATCATGAGGTCTGACGCAGGCTGTGTGGGGGAGACCTCTATGTAATCCAATAAATACAGCCCTCCCCAGCCATCGGGATCGGCTGGCTTTCCTTTCCTACTGCCTCCCGTGCCTTCCTTCGCCTTCAGCACCCTGGACTCCGAGAGCCATTACAACAACATATAAAACTGTATCCTGTTCTTCTTTCGTGTTCAGTAACTGGTGGGAGAAAGATTAGCTGGCAAAACAAGGTTGTCATTGCCAGAGGTAGGCCCAATTGTGGGTCAAAATGTAAAAAAATATCCTCAATCATCGTGGAGGCTTTTTGTATCCTGTTATTTCTCTGGGATGCATAGGATTTGGCTAATGTTTCCCTTCTGACAACCCTGTAGGACATAAAGCTGACCCACCCAAGTCATAGGTCTCACTAAGGCTTGGATCCAACATCATATACAGGAAGATGTTACCATCTGAAATGGTGTTATGCAGCTCAGATGTATAATTCTTTAAAAACACAATACAAAGAAAATAAATATACTTCCATTAATGTTAAACTCACTTTATTGTTAGCTATGGTGATTGTGTGCCCTACTTTACAGAAGTCAGAGCTCCACCTGAAGAACTCTGTGGTCCAAGTCCATTTTAAAGATAAAGAAATGCAAGAAAAGAAAATTTGGGGAGAAGCTTGAAAGATGAACCTTGAAGATGCCCATCAACAGGTGACACCTGAACACAAGTAGGCACGGCAACCTTCTGGTCACTGTTTACATCACTAGTGCATACAGAAATGTGGACTAATATATGTATTAGAACTCACTGTATATGTGTGTGTTCACTTTGTTTGCTCTGAGTAATGTATTTCTTCTCTTTTTTGGTGATGTGCAAATGACCACCTTTATTTAAGAATGATTGTTTTTTCCCTTTCACTCTAGTTTTCTCCAGTCTTGCATACACATATAATACAAAGATCTTTTTTGACATTCTCGATTTCCCATATCGGTACAAGGGAGAGCTACAATGTTAGGTGTTTCATTTTTCCCAATGTATTCAAAGACAACCCAGCCCCCTTCACTCCCAGAACAGGCTATCCTTTCTGGAAATGGATCCTCCTTTCTGCCTGGGGGAAGGACAATATCTTATGGTCCTTCAGATGTCTTCTTCTGGACCATAGGACTGCAACCTTAATCAGATTTTTAATGGTAAATATAGATGATTTTATTGTACTTTTAACAAATCACGTTCTCTGCCTAAATGTCTTTTTTTTTACCCATTTGTCTTACAAATATTTTTATTTTTAAAAGGGGGATTAAGTTCCCTGGAAATAAGATTCCCTTGGAATAAATGTAGAACCACGGATCCTGAGAGTGCTGCAGCCATTAGTAGTTTTGAGGTCGATAAAGAAAACATTTCCTCGAAGAATGTGGTGCACACATTACCATAATTTCCAGATATAATGGAAAGGATTTCAAGAAAGGTTTCCATCCACCTGCTTGCTGTGCTGGGAGCATTCAAATTGCGTCGTTATATGGTCATTTGCATAAAGGTGAAATCAATGCACTGTAAGAATTTGAAAAGACAGCACAATTATGATTGTGTAGGTGTGGCTGTCAGCATTTTCAGGATCATTCACTCTGCGATTTAACATCTGGAAGTGATGAGTACTCACAGCCTCTGGAGGCTTTACTGGGAAATAGAGACACTGCGGGACACAGACCTACTCCCCAAACCACTAGCCAAGGAACTGATCAAAGGCTTGCAAGGTTGGATCCTGAAACCTCTCACTATCATTCTATCCTAAGCTTGGACAGTGTTATTTATGAAGAAGAATGTGGTTCACAAATCCTATATGGTAGCCTTCCAGGGTTCATATAAATTTGTCGTGCTTTGGATGGCTACCTGGAACAGTAGAAAATACCTGTGAGCTTGCAGTATGAGTACAATGGTAGTAAATGGCAATGGGTCTAACAAATGTATGACAGCAATACGTTTTATATCTTACAGAATCATTGGTGGCTCTCATGGTCCATTTTCAGGCCAAATTGAAAATGTTGGTTTTGACCTTCATAGGTTTCTTGGTTGAGGACTTGTGGATCTCTAGGCTTATTATCCCACAAATGTAAGCTCAGGGATGCTATAATTCCCTCCCACAAAAACAGGACAGAAGAAAAGGTTGCCCTTGATCAAAAGCCAGTCATATCCAACTCTAGGGTTCAGTGCTCACCTCTGTTTCAAAGCGGAAGAGTCAGTGCTGTCTGCTTCTGCAGACATTTCCGTGGTCATGTGGCAGGCATGACTAGACACCTGAGTGCACGGAGCGCTGTTTACCTTCCCCCCAAAGTGGTCCCTATTTATCTACTTACAGTTTCTTGCTTTCAAACTGTTAGGTTTGCAGGAGCTGAGACACCCCCTCCCCAAAACCTCCACCCCCAGCATGCAAAGCCTGGCTGAAACAACTTGTTTTCCTCCTGATCAGATGGTGGGAAGCAGAAAACAAAGCACACACACTCCTTTCCCCTTTGGACGATTCAGATCAAATTGGGAGCGAGGGCGGGGAGGGCCAATGCATTCACACAGCCGATGGGAGATACTGAGATAAGGGGTGGGGGGACCCACTGGGATGCAAAAAGAAGGGAAAGGGAATTGCTTTTTGCCCTTGAAAAATCCCTTTTTGCAAAGAGGGAGCTGCGCTGGGGAAGAAGTTCGCTTCTGATTTCAGGTAAGGTGCCAACGGGAGCTCATTCCATCCTGCAGTATTCGTGTGACTGCGGTTGCCACTACAGATGCCACCTGCTGGTGTTTCAATAGAAGCACCACTCTAAGGCAAGAAAAAGGTGCAATTTTTTCCTTCAAACCAAGCTTGGTTTGAAAGCTGGAATTTTCAATGTTTTTTAGCAGACCGGCCGGGACAGTTACAACCCGTAAAATTCTCAGTTTTCCGTGACGTATGGCAACCCTGTGTAAGCTACTTGGGTCTTGAAGTAGTAACTGAATTAGGACTCTCTTCAGGTGTCTCAGCAGTCTAAAAGAAGGAGAGTGACCATGAGTTGCTTCCCTCCCCACCAAAGAGGTCCACCTGGTTTTTATGGTATTCTCTTTTTGGTATCAGGCATGGTTAAGACACTGAACTCGCTGACTGGAAGATCAGAGTTCAATTCCCCAGTACTGCATGACAAAGTGAGCTCCCATATCTGTCCCAGCTCCTGCCAACCTAGCAGTTCAAAAGCAAGAAATTGCAAGTACAAAAATGGAGACCACTTCGGTGGGAAGGTAAACAGCATTCCGTGCACTCCGGTGTTGAGACATACCTGCCACATGTTCACAGAAATGTCTGCAGATGCAGACAGCACTTGCTCTTTGGCTATAAACTGAGATGAGCACTGAACCTTAGCATCAGATACTACTGGCTTTCAATCTTTATCTTTATCTTTACCTGAAGATTTTCCAAGACCTTAAAACAATGTGTTGCTATATATTCTATGTAGTATATTGTATCATATCTTTTTGGCTGGAGCGTCATTTCATGGTATGAGACAGGAAGCTAAAGAGGTGAAGTTTCTGTCCAACACTTCTGAAGCTCTATCGGCATCTCACAAGGGCCAGGATTCCAAGACCAGCAGAATTCCTTTTCCATTACTCTGGCTGAAATCAGAGGGGGAAAATACAGCTGTTAGGTAACTGAAGCTTCCAATTACGGAACTGTTCAAGGGAACAGAGGTGCTTCCAGACGATCCTATTTTGGAGCATACTATTGATTAGAGCCCTTCTGGTGACAGATCTATGTTAAAGGACCTCTTTGCTGGGGTAAACTGAGCTTCTGGGCTGGATTAGCCTGTTTTCAACAGCCTTATATGCCCTTGTCTAATCTTATCTTTGAAATAACTTGGATATTTTTATAGCTGTTTCATTTGCTGCTTTATTAATGTTTGTTTACTGAGAATTGTTATCTTTAATTTGTTTTACTTGCTCAGAGAACAATTTTTTATCAGGTGGCTAGTAAATGTAATAAACGTCAATCGGAGGCTTCACTTGAGATTGGCACATTAGATTGGTATAAGTGGGAAGAGGATGGAGAAATGGGGAGAAACACTGAAGACTGAGCATGTGATAATCATATTGGTTTTCTTCTGAGGTCACCTGTCTTGTATTTATCTCTGCTGGGAAGGAGTAGCTGCTGGGGGTGCTCTAAACTGTTAGTGTGAGTAGGTTTGTGCCTTTCCAGGAGCAAACATGAAACAGTTAGGTTGACATCCCTCCTACGCCTAGGGACTCTTCCTTCGTTATAGCTCTGATACGGATGGATGGAGTTTTATGAAGTGTTAAGGAGGACACAAGAGAAGGTTGGTAGACTATGCTTGAAGGTGGGTTGAATGTGATCAGGCCTGGATTGTACATATGCTATATAGTTTTCCCCCATGTTTTATACTGTGGGATACCAATGATTCCCCCATCATGCTATATTTTCTCTTGGGCCAAGCAGTTAATTCTTTCGGAGGAATCTTATCAGAGATGCAAAGACAGATTTCATACAAAACACACAGGACAACACTGGAGTATGTACAGTGGTACCTTGAATTACAAATGGTTCAAGTTACAAAATTTTCACAATATGAATGAAAATCAATTGAAAATAATGGCTCAAGTTACAAATTTTTCCGGAACAGATAAATTGGTTTTCAATGTATTCCTATGGGAAACCATGTTTCAAGTTATGAATTTTGGTTTTCAATGCATTTCTATGGGAAATTCAAGTTACACATTTTTCATAACATGTTTTATGTGTGTTTTAACTTGTTGTGAGCCGCCCAGAGTCGGGTTTACCTGATTGGGCGGCATATAAATTTGAATATAAATAAATAAATAAATAAAAATGCCTTGGAACGCATTAAATTTTTAACTCAAGGTTCCACTGTAGTTTTAGGATAGCATTATAGGCACAACTTTCATGAAACAGCATTTTAGATTTTACCTTTTTAAATATGCTTTTATAGACAATTTTTATGCAGCTTCACACATCCCATAGAAATACACTATTTCATGAAATGTTTAATCCTTAACTGTGTATTTGATGAGTTTCCTACAGTGAACACTTAATATGATTTTAGTTTTGTGTCAACACAAGGCACGTTGGCTTGTTTTCATAAGATATAAAATCTTACCATCCTCCCATATCAGATCCTCCTGCAAGATAATTGTCCACCATGTGAGTTATAGCTGAAATCCTAAAATCAACGTTGAGGGCAAATAATGAAAGGAAATGTCAAATATTTCACAATAGTGCTTTCATATAATAGGAATGTTCATAAAGGACCCAAACCTATATAATTATTAGGAAACTGCCTGACTTCAGTGGACTTTTCTGTTGGCCTCCAGAGGAGAACTGAGATAGGCTAGCCCAATTGCACATCTTGGCTTTGACCCTAAAAAAGAAAATCACTAAATTATATCTAGTGAGGTTTCCCATTTGCTTTCTTTCTGCTTTTCTGTGTTAAATCACTGGCCATTTGTTAAGCAAGTACCTTAGATTAATAGGCAGCTTTGCAGCTAGAGGAAGAAGGCACATAGTGTCAAGGAAAGAAATAACGTAGAGAAGTCTCACCTGTTTTCATAAGCAAAGCCAGTGAGTGAACTCTGAATCCTGGCTGTCAGTTCCATAAAAGGCGCATAGTTTACCACGTTGTGACTTGCCATTCAACATGGCAATATCTGAAGTCAAGGCAAACAGCAGGCTCAGGGATTTATGGGGCTGAACACACTGCTCCTTCCTCATGTACCTTCCTCTGTTCAAGCTAAACACCTGGACATGGCTTCTGTCTTGTATGAAAGAAAGCAGGCACAACTTGCAATAGGGTTGGAATATGAATCTTCTTCAGCCTTTTTGGCAAGCTTTAATCTTAACTGATATGCATACCATCATTTTTCTAATTTAATATTGTCCAAACCTCTGGTTTCATCCATTGCCTCCTCTCTTTATCTTGTGCACATTCTTTGGCTTGCCGTTAAGATCCACAAAGTTAGCAGGAACTAGACAGAGACACTTTAGTATGGTGCTTCTACCTTCTAGCCTCCAAAAAGGTATACAGCTAGCTCCATCGGATGTAGTTTTCGAAAACTTACTCATTTTATTTTGTCTTCTGGAGTGTTTTTTATTTTATTTGCTGACTTTGTCTATCATTGTAGTTTTGAATTATTATTATTTTGCTTCTATGATATTATTCTTGAATTTGTTCTAAACTGATCTGTGCTTTTAATGCACCCATATTGATACAGAGTTGTCATTTTTGGTTGTAAACTGCCCTTGGAAGGCTGCAGCCTTGAAATTTGGCTAAGATACACATTAACAAACCACAAAGCAAATAAAATCTCCTTTCATGTTCTCTAACATGTGAGAGCTTGTTCTCTATGGTTAGTTTGTGTGCTTCTGGGAGTTTGTACCCCAAACATGTAATTCATCCATTCTGATTTTCAGAGATGCAAATTATGTACGTAAAATGCAGGCCCATGTTTCCTTAAGCAGAGACCCAACTGTCTAGTCCCTTGTGATGTTTACAAAACTTGTGAAGAGGAGTTTATTTAGCAATACTTTTAAATCAGGGAGTATGCAATACTCTTGTCTTTTTTTAAACATTTGCATATGTTGCAATTTTATTTGTAAAATGTGCAAAGAAAGAATTTGAGATCAGAATGTGATAGAATGCACACATCATTATTTCCAGGCAACATTAATTCAAGTTCCTACTACTTACATCACAAATATAAATTCTGAGTTAGTTTGCCCTCATGTGACAAACAAGACAAGAAAAATGCTTTGAAAGGTTTGGGCACTTACTGGCCATTTTGATAGATGAGACTGACACTTTATGAACATACTTTTGATGATAGAGGCAAGTCCCATTAAATTCAATGGGCCACATTTCCAGGAAAATGAGTATAAGTTTGTAGTCTCAATAAAAACACATATAGAACCATCTCGAGCAGGTACAGGGAGTGCAATTTACACTCACGGACAGTGGTGGGCATCTGCAGGTTCACACCAGTTCGCCAGAACCGGTAGCAGAAATTCTGGCTGGCCCCGCCCATCCAAATTTTGAAATAAAGTAGTCCTAATTCGGGCGCAACACAAGGGCTTTCCCCCTGGCCAGGCCCACCATACCACGCCCACAGAATAGGTAGTAAAAATTTTTGGAGCCCAACACTGCTCCTGGACACAAACTGTGTTCACTGTTTGAGCTGGCATTTTTTTCTACCTGTAAATAAATAGAAATCCTTCTCTATAAGCTGGAATGTAAAGTCCCAAACGTCCCCCTGAACTGGCGGTTGGGCGGCATTCATTTTGTCATACACATTAATTCAGTCGGCACATTACAATGTTAAACTAAATGACATTATTACAAAGCTGTGCTAAGAAGTGTTGACAGGTCCATATGGTAATTTTACAATGTATAATGAACACAGGCTCCTTTCTTGCAGAAATTTATAGTTCAAATCTATACCCAGGATATCTAGTTTTATTTCCAGAAACTTAAATTGACTTATTACTATGTAGTGAATGTATAAATTAGTTCCAGTAGTTAAACTGAAACATTTCCCTACAGACTCAATTAGATTCATTAATCTACTGTATAGACCTGTAAACGGTCCATTGTTCTTTCTCCCCTCCCCAAAATGTCAAAAACTATTTCCCTAAGTGTAAAATATTTTTCTACCAAAATTATTCTAAATGGGGAGAATTATTAAACATTTTAAAACTCCAGATACTCACATTATTAATTGCATCCCTCCTTCTTCTCTTTCTTGCAAGAAAAACACAAGCTAGTTCTTACCTATAATTTAGTGGGATGCTTGCCTTGTTTCAACGCTCCCTTAAACTCAAGGTGTATCAACCCTTTGAAAAGGATACTTTTCCGTATGCATTGTAATGAATAAATCAGCTGCAAAAGACTCTCACACATGGTTTTTGCAACCTGCAACTTATATTGTTCTAAACCTTGATGTTCAATTTCACAGGAAGGCAAAGATATTAGCCAATCACAGGGCTGGAGAGCTTGGAGAAAGTTAGTACATTTTGGTGATTTGTTCATGGTCAAAAAAGGCGACAAAACAAGATCGCAACTATTTTATCAAACCCAAGAGCCAATGAGCCGCTCTGGAAGCCAGATAGGCAATAAATCCTGCTTTTATCAGCCTGCAGGGAAATCTGTTAATGTGGCTCTACAGATCTTGAGGGACTGCTGTTCCCATCATGATTCCTCAGTACTGATTAGACCAGTTTAGGCTGATGCGAACTGTAGTCCAATATCAGCCAGGCCATGTATTTTCTAGTTTTGCTCAGCAATACTTTTTTTTGGGGGGGGGGGTGTTGGAGGAAGGGGTGGTGCTTGAAGAGATGCTATGTTGGCCTGTTCCAGCAGCAGCAATCAAGAGTTTTCTGTTATCTTGCAGGTGAACATACACAACCGGGTTCAGGCTCTTTTGAACTGTAGCAACCAACAGTGATGATGTATTGATATAATGGGTTACAGTCTATGAAAACCTATAGCAAATAAATTTTGCTAATTTGTAAGGTACCTCAAAACTCTTTGTTTTTTATTGATTTTTTATTGAATTTTAAAGTATAACATACAGAATGAAAAGAAAAAACAAACAAACATTACATTGTACTATATGACATAAAACACAAACCTAAAAAAGAAAAAATGGATATAAAGAGCAATTCCCATATTAATAAACTATACTATACATTTCTTAGTAATGAATTTATAATATTAATATATATTAGAAATATTCAATTGTACACATGTTTACTCTGCTATATCTAGTAATCTAACAATATAAAATTTTCCCAGTATTTCAAAAACAACATAATAACAAAAAACAAAATCATTATCATTCAATGCAATATTCCATATTTCTTTATACCATTCCTCCACTTTCAATATTTAGTTATTTTTCCAATTTCTTGCAATACATTGTCTTACAATTGTCAATAAAATAGATAATAATTATTTTTTATTTGTATCTATGTCTATATCCTCTACATCTGTCAATAAGGCAGCACCCAGTTCCAGCTTAAGGTCACAACCCATTATTTCTGATACCTCCTTCTCAATCTTTATCCAAAAGTCCCGTGTCACGTTACAACTCCACCACATGTGTTCGTAATTCCCCCATGAATTATTACATCTCCAACAATATTTTGTTTTTGTATTATCCATTTGATGTAACAGAACTGGAGTCAGGTACCACCTCCACAACATTTTATAATTATGTTCTTTAACCCTAACAGTCAAGGTTCTCATAATCCTTTTTTCCCATTAACTTTTCCATTTTGCTTCTGTAATTTTATACTTAAATCTTGCTCCCAAATTGTTCTCAATGTACTGTATCTTGTGGATTTCCTTCCTGATTTAGTATTTATATACTGTATCTTACTTACAAGCCCTTTAATTCCTATTAAAACCTTTCTTATTTTATAAATTAATTCTTCAAAATCTGTCATTTTTCTTTCTAAACTGGTTGCATCGATATATTTACTATTTCATTTATTCACTAGCACTTTTTGAAACCAGTTCAGATTCATTTGATTATATATTTCCAATCTTTTTTCATCATCATTACATACCCATAACCAATCTTTCAGCAGGAACACACAATTTTTCAGGAGTATTTCTTTTATTCTCATAGCTATCTTAATTGGAAAAGACTTAATATCTTCCAATTCCATAATTTCTTCTTCAAACTTTTCCAAATGTCCATCATTGCTTTTGTTGTTTTATACTTTACCCTTACTTTTGTTATATCTTTATCTTAAAAAATTGCATTTAATTTTCTTCATATATCTTTCAAATCTACTTCCTCCCAAATTGCCTCTTCTTTCATTAAAATTAAATATTTACCACATATTTAAATTGAAAAGCCCTATAATAATTCTTAACATTTGGCAGTCCCAATCCACCTTCTTTCTGATAAAAACACCACAAATTCTTTGATATTCTTGGCCTTTTTTCTCCATTGCAATAATTATTTAACATACTTTGAAAAACTACCATTTCCTTTTCTTTCTGTTGGATTGGTAGGACATCAAACAAAAAGTTTATTTTTGGTAACAATTACATTTTACACATTGAAATCCTGCCAAACCAAGACAAGATCAACTTTTTATATTGTTGCATCTTATCTTTAATTTCCAATTTTTGCTTTTCAAAATTCAATTTTTAAAAATCCTCCATTTTTTCTGATCTTCATCTGTTCCTCTTTTGCTATATTACAGAATACTGCTTTGGATTTTCCCCAATTTATTTTAAGCCCGTCACTTCCTCAAACTCATTGAGATGTGTTTGCATCCTTCAAAAAAATTTCATCGGATTTTTCAATATCACTAATGTATCATCTGCATACAGATTAATTTTTATGCCCTTAATTCCCTCAATATCCTTATCTTCCCTTACAACGCTCGCTAACAGTTCAATGGCCATAATAAACAAAATTGAGGATAACGGACAGCCTTGCTGGGTTCCAGCTTTAAGTTCTATATCATCTGTGAAACCATCATTTACTCTTACTCTAGCCTTTCCTTGTTGATATAGCTGTTCAATTATCTTTTTAAGCTTTACTCCAAAACCATAATTCTCAATCATCTCTTTAATTGTAACCCATTGAAGTGAATCGAATGCTTTAAAAATATCTAAAGATAACAATCCTATTTTCTCTTTATTTTGTGCAGCTATATCCACCAGATCTTCAACTCTTCTTGTCAGATCTGCCATATATCTTCCTTTTAAAAAACCCACTTGATCTTTACCTGTATAACTGGTCATGAAACTATTCAACCTATTTGCCAAAATTGCTGTAAATATTTTAGCATCTTGATTTATTAATGAAATAGGTCTAAAGGCTTCCACCTTTTCTAAATTCTTCCCAGGTTTTTGAATCAATGCTATTACTGACCTATACCATGAAGTCAGTATTGCTCCACCTTCTAATATATAATTAAACAACTTTTGAAGCTTTAGAATTATTATTTCCTCAAATTCTTTATAAAATTCAGCAGGTGTTTTGCTTATTTTTAGTTTCCCTATAATTTCCTTAATTTCTTTTTCAGTTATTAATTCCTCTATCCTGTTCTTGTGTTCTTGACTTATTTTCAATCCCTTCTGTCTTTCCAAATATTCTTTTAATTTTTCTAGTTTTATCTCTTTTTTGGAGTATAATTTTTGATAAAAATATTTCACTATTTCACTATCTTTCACTCACTATTTCTATTTTATCTTTAAGCTTATTACACCTTACCCCTTGCTCATTTATCAAATCACCTATTTCTCTTTTATCTCTTTTCTCCTTAGCCGCTCTTGCAAGTAATTTTGAATTTTTATTACTAAATTCAAAATATTCCCTCTTTAAATATATCAAATCCCTTTTGACCTTTTCTATGTCCTTTCCAATTACTTCCTTCTTTAATCTTTGTATCCTATCTAGAACCTTCTCATCTTGAGTCCTAGCATGTTCCCCTTGGAGCTGCCTAATTTCATTTTCAATTTTCTCCTGTTTATTTTTAAATTGTTTGTTCTTTATACTAGCAATTCTTATACATTCCCCTCTCAATACCGACTTCGTTGTATCCCATACCACATTATATTCACCTCATCAGTATCATTCAAATTCCAACATTCTTCCCAATTCTTGACAATTTGTTCTTTCATTTTTGAATCTTTAAATAACTTGGCATCATATCTCCAATTATTCCTTTTCCTTCCCCCCCCTTCTAGTTGTAATTCCAACAAAATCTTAGCATGATCCAATTCTTTAAAAATGCCTACTTCTATTTCCTCTATATTTTTATCATATTATCTGTAACTAATATATAACACAGGCCAACAGTTGTTTTGGTGCCAGTTTTTTTTTTTGAGCTGATTTCATATGAATTTGATCCGCTGAATTCAAATATGGCATTAGTTTTTGCCTAGGAGCTCAAATTTCTAAGATATAACATTTTAGTGAAATATACATTACACTATCTTAAGTTAAATCCATGGAACAAATAAAAAACTAAACATGGAATTTTTATTATTATAGTATACACATATTATTATATACAAAGATAGAGGAAAAAGTCATTGATGAAACCAACTAGTCACTGAACACTTCGCAAGCTTCTTTTCCGTGACATTCTTGAATGTATTTTGGAACAGTCCCTTTTTAAACTCCAGCAGTAATCTGCCATCATGTGCATATCCCATCTTCCTTGGTAGCGGTCCTCCATAGTTTTAATATCCTGGTGAAATCTTTCACCTTGTTCCTCACTGGTGTCTCCTAAATTTTCAGGAAAATGGTCTAAGTGGCTGTGTAAATAGTGCACCTTAATACTCATGTTACACCCAAGGGATTTGAAACCGTTAAGCATCTCGTTTACCAGTTCAACATAGTTTTCAGCTTTACGTTTGCCTAGAAAATTTCTGACAACTGCAACGAAGTCCAGGCTTTTTGCTCAGCCTTATTCATCGAATGACAATAGGGCAAATATACAGGAACCAATCCTTGTATATGTGATTTAGAACTGCACAAAATGGAGTTAGAACTGCACATTTCGCATAGAACTGTATGTTAAAAAACACTGATCTAACAAAGTAGAGCAGATAGAGAAAAACTGATTTCATATTTGGATTCAGCAACCCAAATATAGCTAAAATCAGTTCTAAAATCCTAGGCACCAACAAAAAAAAATGTTCTTGTAGGCCTGTGTAATCTATTCTAGAATATGAATTGTAAACCTGTAAAAAGTAGGTGTAAGCCCTTTGAATTCCTTCCAAGTATTTTTCAGACCCAGAAGTTTAATCCATTTATCCAAAAATTGCATTTTAATTCCGCTCCTATATTTTGTCACATTAGTACAGTCTATATTGGAATGTATTAAATTGAAGTCCCCTGCTACTATCATCTTTCTTGTTTTTTCTTGTACTATTATCTGATACAAAAATTTGTCTTGACACTCATTTGGTGCATAAATATTCACTAGTGTTATTTTTTCATCTTCAATCATTCCTTTTACTATCAAATACCTTCCTTCTGGGTCACTGATGCTCTTAGTCATCGTAAAACCTAATCTATTTGAAATCAAGATGGCCACTCCTCTTGCCTTTGCGGTACCGAAGGCCTTTTCATAAATCTGTGTCTATCCTAAAAATAATTTATTTGTATCTCCTGATTTTTGATGCGTTTCCTGCAAAAAGATTAAATCTGGTTTATTTTTCCTAAGGGCCGATTCCAATCTCCTGCATTTCACCTGACAGCCAGTACCCTTCACATTCCACAATAATACCTTAATAGTCTTCATATTTAAACTCTAAATTTTTCTTGCTAGACTCACCACAACCTCTAAAAGACATGTGCTTATCTAAACATATAAATCCCTTTACCCCACAATTATAAAAGTCAAAATAAAAATAAAAATCTTCCATCACCCCCTACTTTCCCATTCAAAAAGCCACCTTTGTTTACCAAAGAAGGGGGACCATGTAAGATGTGCATGCTGTTCATATGCTATGCTCTAAGCGTCAATTCCTTTTTCTTAAAACTGTACTCTTGTTCTTACACCCTAAATATCTAATTTCCCTTCTCAACCCTCATCTGATTTCACCTTGACTATGTCTCCCAAGTGCCCCCTACTGTACCTCTTTCTTCATCTTGTTCTCCCTCCTCTCTTTGAATTCCCCCTGAATCCAACAGTTCCTGTCTCAGTTTAACCCATTCTTGTGTACCACCTTTAACCAATCCTATCAGACATAAATACTCCAATGCATCCATCCTTGAATTCATTGTGTGCATTTTCTTTGCATGGAAAAACCTTAATTGCTGAGGAAATCTCCAATTATAAGCAATCCCCCGTTCTCTCAATATCTTGGTCACAGGCTTCATCTTACATCTCCACCCTTGTTCATCAACAGCTATGTCATTGTAGATTTCAACATCATTACCACCAATTTTTAAAATGCCAGACCCTGCTTGTTTTATAAATGCAATTACTTTCAGCTTAGCCCCCATGTTAGCTAATTTAACTAAAACATTCCTTTGAAAATTCCTTTCCTTTTTTGCACACAGTCTGTAGGCACTTACGATATCTTCAGGTACAAAGTCTTTACCCATTTTAAGATCCTTGAGCCAATCAACAATTCTTTTTTAAAGCTGGTCTGTTTTTTCTTACAATTTTCTAATTACAATCTTACTGTTTCTCATATTTTCTTCCAAAATCTCAACCTTTCTCTCTTGCGACTCAACCCTCAATTTCACCTCCTTTCCTCTTTTCTATACTTCCTTCATCTCATACTCAAGCTCTTTAATTTCCTTTTCACACTCTTTAAACTTAACCCTAACCTGTCTCATAAAACCTGCAACCTTATCTGAGAAATCCTGTTGACTTTTCATGAGATTTTTCATAAGATCTTGCTGGCCTTTCAATACTTCTGCCTTATCCTGCATTCTTTCCTGAGCCCTATTCTCCTCATTTTGTTTGCATATTTTTCTCCAATTTTCCAATTTACCAGCTAATTTCCCTATCTCTGCGGTTATCATTACTTCGTCAAGTGGGACTGGAGAGCTAGAAACTGATGTTGCTGCTGCTGCTGTTGTCACTGGTTGCTTCTCCTCCTTTTTTCCTTCCATTCATTTTGGTCATGTGGCTTCCTCCTCCATGTTTTATTAGACACAGCTGCAAAATCTCCAAGGTTGTTAATCCAGAAACAAAACCAATTTCTTATATTATATTTAGTCAACAGCCACCCACACAACAATTTCACAACACTACCAATTAATTATTCATCACTTTAAAAAAACACTTTATGTCCCAATTATTGTCCAATCAATCCAAAAATTGAAAGACCGGTGAGGCAGCAGGACTTTCGTCGCTGCCCCAGTCTCCCTGCAGGTGGGGTGGAGCAGCCCCCGCAGCGTCGGAATGCCGGGAGTTTCCAGCATGCTGATGTCTCCAGACCCCGCCCCCGTCGGGGGGTTAAAAGACCGGTGAGGCAGCAGGACTTTCGTCGCTGCCCCAGTCTCTCTGTGGGTGGGGTGGAGCGGCCCCCGCAGTGTCGGACGCCAGGAGTTTCCAACACACCGGCGTCCCCCACTCTCGTTCAGGATGGGGGGGGGATTTTTTCCCGCTGCCACTTTTCAGTGGGATGCTGTTGTGCCTTATTGTGCTGTGTTTTGCTGCTCTTGCATTGTATTATGTATTTTGCTTTTGTAATATTGTATCTGTTTTTGTTATATTGTATTTTTGCTGCCATGTTGTGAGCTGCCCTGAGTCAGCCGGTGCTGAGTAGGGCAGGATAAAAATAAATAAATAAATAAATAAATAAATAAAAATTTAGGACTCAAATTTCCCCCCTTTTTTGATTATATTTAAAATACAGTCCCATTGCTAGCCAATTAATTTCAGGTAAATAATTATATCCTAGTAATAATCCAATTGATTCCATGTGATTTGTTTATTATTTATTTATTTAAATTTCTATGCCACTTTTCACATTCCAACGGGAGACTCAAAGCGGTTTACAAGATTTAAAGTAACCAATAACAAGAAAGAATGTAAATAAAGAAAAATACAAATAAATTATCCACATTATAATTAAAAAATCAACCTATCATCATCACAAATCATCACAAATCACAGTATCAAAAAGTATCAGTATCACAGCAACAAAGCATAACCCCCCCAAAACCCCTGTCCTTTTCAAAGTTCCACAGAAAGTGGGATCCTTTCTGAAGCCCCCTCTTCCCTCCTGGGGGTGGGGGTGGAGAAGGAGGCACAGATAGACAGTGCATGTGTGTCGGGGGTGGGGGTGTAGACCCAGCCCCCATTTCCAGCCCCCATTTCCAGCCCAAGATTTGCCACATCATCTAACCCCCCCTCCTTACCCCACCTGGCCTCACTTCATGGCCACCCATCCAGAGTCCTCCTCCTCTTCCTCATGCGGTTGGGCTCTGGTCCCAGCTGGCTAACATGATGATGATGATCTCTGGATGCTGGCAGACACCCCCAGATCTCCCGCCCCTTTGAGACATTGTGCTGTTGTGTGTTTGTGGGTTTTTTTGCACGCATCGACATATGTGTTGTCTGGAAAGAATTAAGCAGTGGGTGGATTTATTTTTGCATGCATGTTTGTGTGTGAGGAGAGTGTGGAGAGGCATAGAGAGAGATTTTGAGGGAACGCTTTCCTTTGTCTGTCACCAGATGTCCTTGGGGACAAAACGGGGGGGGGGAGGAGTGGGCACTTTTCACATGCTCTGGGAACCCTTTGCAAAGCCCCCCCCCCCAATCTCGGCCTCAGGCGTAGTTGAGCATTGGCGTGACCTACAGATAAATATTTATCTGTAGGTCAACACATGTGATCCTGAGTTTAGCCTTCAGGGCCAGGCCACTCTCCCCATCTGATGCCTCAGCTAATGCCAGCCCTTCTGGGCACTTTCGGTAAGAATCACCCCAAAGGTGACACCTCTGTGCCCTTCCCTGGGAAGCTCAGCCACGGGTTTCACAATCACCCCTACAGCCTGCAAGTACAAGGGGCCCAGCATGTGAATCTGCACCTGCCTGCCTGTCACCCTGGTTCCAGACATTTTGAAAAAGAGGTGCTCCTCCGTTAGTAGGCGGAAAATGTTTACCTGTAGAAATGGGTTGAGGCCTAACACTAGACTCAATGGCCTCACAGAGCTCCTCACGCAGAGACTGGACCGGCTCCCTGGACCCTGCATGGCACCCATTTCTCCGTCATGCTAACTGGCAGAAATAAAAACACATAATAGTCCGTGGTATGTTTTTATTCCGCACTCTGTGGTCAACCTGTGTCGTCACCAGAAGAAGGAACGAAGGGAGGGAGGGAGGGAGGGTTCCTTCTGGTCTTGCGCTTGTTCCGCATGCACCTCCATCTCCAGAAGGAGACACCGTCCCCACATGAACTGGAGCAGGCACTCCATCCGGCCCATGAGGTCCAGGCACCGGGGCCCAAAAGGCGGTGGGGTGGCTGCAGGCCCTGGCTTGACCCCAGCGTCCACTGGTCTGTTCCCTACTCCAGCCTGGAAAACAGCGATGGAACTCGTGGCCTCCAGGCACTGGGAACCACAAGAGGGCGATGGATGAATAAAACGCAGGTGGGCGCTGGTCAAGTAATACCTCATACAACATCCAAACTTGGTTCTACAAGTTTGGACTTTATACAGATTTGGACTTTGTATGAGGCATGCAAAATCCTAGCAGCAATGCCTCATACAACGTCCAAATCCTTGCTGCGATGCCTCATACAATGTCATTTCCATAGAGATACATTGTACTGTAACAGCACAGACTTCAGGGCAAAGTCAAGGAAACATACAGGAAACTGATAGAACTTCAAGAAATCATTGTCTAAAGGCTAAATACATTACAAAAACATGTCAAACAACCCTGATTTTAGGGGACAAACCATACAACAAGTTTTTAACTTTTGAAAACTTTATAAAGTGCAGGTTTAAAATTCAATTAAAAAATCAATTCAAATTTAATTTATACCCCGCCTTTCTCTAACCGAGGCCGACTCAAGGCGGCAACATCTCAAACAATACAATATAATACTATACAATTCAATTCAAAAAGCAGTATTCAAAGTCAAAATACAGTACGAAATATCACATCAAAAATAAGCATAATATCATACATTACAATTTTAGAAATCACATAAAAAACCATAACATACATTATAAAAACCACAAAAATCAACCTCAACCAACCAGCAGTCACAAAGGCCCCCTGCGATTCAAAAGTCCATGAGGACAGCTGCGCTGGTGGTGATGGCTGATTGGCTCCCACCTGCCTCTTCCCCCGCAGGGCCGGCAGGAAGAGGCGGCATGGCTCCAGCATTCCTTGAACTCCCCGCCCAGTGGGGCCATCCCGGGACCAAGGAATAGTCACTGGGATAGGCCCGGAGGTCCGGTGTCAGTGGGGGCAGGGAGCCGCTTTTGGGGCTGCAGAAAGGCAAGCCCTAGGTGCGGCCAGTTCTCTCCTCCCCGCCTCCTCTTCCGGCCGGTCGCTGGGCGAGCTTCACAGGGCCTCTGAACCCTGGCGTCGGTGGTATCAGATGCCTGCCAGCCCAAGCTGGGAAGGGCAGCCCCGGATCAGCTGCGTTGTCATCGTTGACATTGGTTCTCGGTGGGCTGGGGCCATCCGCTTTTACCCTCTCCTGGGCTGGGAGAAGCAGCCCCAGATCAGCTGCGTCGGCGGTGGCAGTATTGGTTCTTGGCGGGCTGGGGCCATCTACTTTTACCCTCTCCCGGGCTGGGAGGGGCAGCACTGGATCAGCTGCGTTAAAAGTTAACATGTCCCATCATGCAGTACAGTGTTAATCTGCAGCCATGCAGCCGATCATCCATTTTGTACAAGCTACTGTAAACAATGTACTGGATGGAAACAAGGACAAAATGGATGCCAACATGTCCCATCATGCAGCACAGTGTTAATCATCCAAACAGCAGCAAACACCAAACAATTGCCCACCCCAACAAACTGTGCTCCCCCAAAAAAGACCAAAATAAGAAAAATTATGGAGCATGCAATCTGTTTTTAACAACCAAAGCAGCAAACACCAAACAATCGAAAATCATGCTCAAAACCACTCCTAAACACTCTTCGCCTTGTGCAAAACCCACAAGAGCAATGCACGCATGCGTCCTGCCTTTTATACTTCCCAGGCATACTTCCTTTTATACTTCCCTGGGGGGAAAAACTTTTTTCAAGGAATTAGACAATGTTGTATGAATTCGATGTTGTATGAAGCGGACTTTGTATGAGGTATTAATGTAATCCAATAAATTGATTATGTCCCAGTATATTAATCCGATAAATTAAATATGTGACAAATGTAGTCCAATTAATTCCAAATAAACAGTTATAATTCAGTGATTTTCCAATTAATTATAGTCCAATTGATATCAAATGATTAACTGTAATTCATCCTCAAAATTCATAGTAATTTAATAATAATAATTTGTTCTGTTAATTCATCTTCTTAATTAACATAAAAGAACACTGAGGGAGAGAAGGGAAAAAAAGAAAAACAACAATCTAGCAACATTTCAGTTAGGACCTCTGAAAGCAGTCCTTTCTCCCACTTTTCTCCATCCATTCACCCTTCCACAGAAAAACCTTCTAAATCTTTCTTCTTATTCTCACACTTCAAAAATACCACATAATCAAATTTTCAAAAGCTTTCTTCTATCTCCACACACCACCAGCCGCTTCCACTCTTCCACAAACTTTCTTAACTTTCATTTTCCCTCGTCACCGCCATTACACCTCCTTCAACTCTCTCTCCACCTCGTACCCTCCGCACCTTCTTCACCCTCTTCTCCACCTCCGCCATGACCACCACACTTACTGCGACCACCTTCATGGTCCAAATCACATTCGCCGCTGGTCTCAGGGTTGATCTCAATCTCTATGTTTCCGTCATCCCAATTGTGCTCGTCCTTCCCATCTGCTGTTGGCTCCCTCAGCCCAGCTGCTCACCGCTCGCCTCACTCGCGCAGCGTTCAAGCTCCAACAGGCACCCGAAACCGCCAGAAATTATTTTACAGAGTTTCAAGCCTCACCTAAACATAAAGTCTCAGTTTTAGTTATATTTTTACATTGAGCCACCCTTTCCTTAGAAAGAACAAGATGGAGTTCGTGTTACTCCATAACCATCTTGGACAGGCCCCTACCTCATAACTCTTTGTGGCGGGTCTGTACATCTGCCTTTTATTTTGAAAGCTGAAGCAAAAATCAGAATCAATACATTTAATGAAAACACATTTGTTCTCAGTTATATGGTGTGTATTCTTATAACGCTGTCCCTAAGTTTGTGTTATCTAACTTTATTGATGCTGGTTGGTGTACTCAATGTCTTACAGCAATGGGGAGGCCAACTTTCCAGGAACAGTTTTCTTAAGAGGAGAATGTTCTGGAGATTTCTGATGTTTTTATGATGCTTTCTTTTATACATATGCAAGTACAGGAGATAGAAATAAGAAGGTACAGTATGTACGTAGTGGAGCCTGTGTTGTGTAATGGAGAAAGTGACAGCCTAAGACCTGAGTTCAAATCCCTGCTTGACCATAGAAACTCAATGGAAGGTGAGTCTGATAAAACCAATCCTTAAATATCACACATTCATTGGAAAGCCTGCTAGGGTCTCTGCAAGTCAGAATTGATTTGATAGCACATAGCAAATACACAAGCAGGTAGTACTAGCTAGAGAACATAGCTTAGATTTGTTACCGAGGTGGTGGTGGTTGATATCCAGAATCCTCCAGCCAGGATGTCCCCAGCTGGCTTTAGAAAAGGGCATAATTGATAAGCCAACTCAGGCGGATGAAAATGGAATGACAGAAACTGGATTTGGCCAAGGTAAAGACCCATTTGAGTCTGAATATTTACTTGCAAAAGATGTAAAACAAGCAACTTGACAGTATTGCTCAGAAAATCTATTATTGCTAATGAAGATGCATTACTCAGAATTTTCAGAATGCTAGAATGATGAACAGCTGGGGAGCACTTTCTTTTGTTTCTGAATTCCAAGATGATTCAGAGGCTGCTTAATTCATAGAAAGTCATTCCAGTGACTCTTCACATGGAGCTCAAGACACTGGGTAGACTGGAACAGATAACCATGAGATGTTGGGAGCATTTTTACACACTTATTGGCTGAAATCCTGCTGCTTAGCATAGTTAGTCACAACTAGTCCATTGGATCTACTGATTCAATGGGCTTACTATTGTGTCCAAAAGTTATATTGCTTTAAATCTGCAATCGCCATTAAGTCTTTGCTGTTAACGCGCACCCTTTTCTGTAAGGCGCCACTTTCATATGTTGTCAATGTATTCTGATTGGTCTAACACAGGTTTCCTGCATTAGCAAAAGCCCGTGAAAATGTATCACTGTAACTGCCGTTCTGCTTGTATATAAGTTGCTACCTTGTCTCTTATAGTCCAGTCCGAATTATTCCTGCAGCAGTATATGAGCTGACAATAAATCACTGATGTTAACCCCAAACTTGTTGTCGTGTTGCTAATTACCATTGGACTCAACATTGGCGACGAGGATGGGATCTTCTGCTGCCGCAATGCCATTTGGAGGTTTCAACGTGTCCAAAGTGGACACCCAGCAACTTCGGAGGTGTTGAGTATGCATGTCTTGTACTGTCAGAATGTAACCACCCCATTTACAATGTATTGCAGCTGTAAAGGAACGCGAGCAAGCAGCCCATAGAGGGCAGCTGCGAGCGTTCAATCTCACATGGTTCACATTGCTCAATCACGGACAGCCGCGGGAAAACCTTCCCCGCATTCAGCAGCACGGAAAGAAGAACTACTGAAGAGAGGCGTGCCTGGGCGAGGCCATGCAGGTAGCGGCCAATGAGCTACCGTGCTACAAGATTCAAATGCATAACCCTACTGTATATAAAGAGATGTATCACCGCCATTACCTCATGTTCCACCAGATCGCTATGCAATAAACCTGTGTTAAGCCAACCCTTCGGCTGTCCTGTTGTCTTTGGTCCCATACAGTAAACTGGCGACGAAGGTGGGATAATGGCTGCCCACGGGACCAAGACATGCGCCGGCTACGAGATCAGGAAGCCGGGAGACTTGGAGCTGTTTGAGATAGACTTCAACGGAGCGCTGGTGGAGCTCGAAGTCTCAGATGAGGACAAGAAGAGGGCCATCTTCGTCCGCATGCTCGGACACGAGACAAAGAGGACTCTGGTGGACCTGATCGCGCTGAGGAGGGTGAGCGACTACAAAGCCAAAGAGCTTCTGGCTGTGTTGCGCGCCCACCTCCGGCCCGCGATAGCGATGTTCCCCGCTCGGAGCGCGTTCTGGAGGCGAGTCCAAGCGCCCGGGGAATCGGTCGCCGAGTTCGCCGCGGCCCTGCGGCTGGCCGCCGGCCCCTGCAAATGGGAGACCCCAGAAGTCACCCTCCGCGACTGCCTGCTCTGCGGCCTGAGGGACACCGAAACTCAGCGCGCGCTGATGAAACAGGAGCCGCCCCCCACGTGGCAACAGGTCCTCGACACGGCACAGGCCGCGGAAGCCACGACGGCCGGCGTGCAAGAGCTCCAGGACTGGCGACCGAAACCCGCCAAGGCAGAGAGCTCGGTGCGCGCGGCCCGGCGAGTTTCGGACTTGTCCACGGAGAGCGGCGACGACGACGACGTCCGGAAGGTCCAGAAGAAGGGCCGGCGCTGCGACGGCTGCGGCGCCGCCCACGCCCGCGCCAAATGCCCGTTCCGCAAGGCCGAGTGCCACAACTGCGGCCGGCGCGGGCACATCGCCAAGGTCTGCCAGAAACGGCGCGAGGCCAAGAGGAGTTCCCCAGACCGCGCGGCGAGGCAGGATCGCACCACGAGGCCCAAGGACCACGGCACCCGGACCACGAGGAAGCGGGACGGCATCGGGCGCATCTCCGACGACAGCGAGGACGACGCCCCGGTCTTCAGCGTCTCCACGGAGCACCCCCGATACTTCGTCGAGGTAGTAATACAAGGGGCCCCTGTTAGGATGGAGGTGGACTCGGGTTCTTCTTACTCTATTATCTCCCAGGAAGAGTTCCTAAAGATAGCCCCCCACGTGCGGCCCAAGCTCAAGGCGTTGAGGGCCACCCTAAAGGACGTGCAAGGGAACCGCATCCCGGTGCTGGGGGTTGGGAAATTCCAGGTCCAGTTCAAAAAGCGCGCTGCAACGCTTCCCCTAGTCGTCCTCAAAGGAGGTAAATGCAGCCTCCTCGGGACTCAATGGTTTCAGCCCCTGGGGTTGTTCATCGGGGGGGTGCACGCCGTGGGAGCACACGCCGCCGGGACTGATCCAATACAGAGCGTGTGTGAGGCGCACCCCGAAGTTTTTAAAAAGGGACTCGGAAAGTTCAAGGGCCCCCCAGTGACTTTCGACCTGGACCCTGGAGTACGTCCAATCAGACTTAAACCGCGCAGGGTGCCTTTCGCCCTAAAAGACAAAATAGAGGCGGAGTTGGACAAATTGGTGGGCCAGGGGATTCTTGTTCCTGTTGATTCTGCGGAGTGGGAAACTCCAATTGTAACAGCACACAAGGCCAACGGGGAGGTCCGCATATGCGCTGATTACAAGTGCACCATCAATAAGGCGATCCGCCCTAATGCGTATCCGGTGCCGGTAGTCAGCCACTTGTTGGCCAGGTTGCACGGGGGGAGGTGTTTTGCTAAACTCGACCTGGCCCAAGCCTACCAGCAACTCCCGGTCACCCCCGCCGCAGCTGCTGCGCAGACCATAGTCACACACAAAGGGGCGTTCCAAGTATCGCGCCTCCAATTCGGCGTGAATTCGGCGCCCGGGATTTTCCAATCACTCGTGGAACGCCTCCTAAAGGGACTAGAGGGGGTGTTACCCTACTTTGATGACGTATTGATTACAGGGGGGAGCCGGGCAGAGTTGGCAGAAAGGTTGGGAAAGGTCCTAGAAAAATTCGAAAAGGCGGGGTTGCGGTTGCGAAAGGACAAATGCGTCTTCTTCGCAACCGAGGTCGAGTTCCTAGGGTTCCGCATCACTCCCGAGGGAATAAGGCCATCCCAATCCAAAGTGGCCGCCATCAAAAAGGCCCCTCGCCCCACCTCCAAGCCCGAGCTGCAGTCGTTCCTTGGGCTGCTTAACTTCTACCACTCCTTCCTTCCTCGGAAGGCAGCCGTGGCGGAACCGCTACACAAATTGTTAAAAAAGGATGAGGCATGGAAGTGGGGCGATGACCATGAAAAGGCTTTCAATGACCTGAAGCGACTCCTGGCATCAGATGCTGTGCTGACCCACTTCAATCCCAAACGTCCGGTGGTCCTGATATGCGATGCATCCCCGGTGGGGGTGGGGGCGGTGTTATGCCACGTGCTGGAGAATGGGAGGGAGGCCCCGATAGCGTTCTACTCTAGGTCCTTGTCCCAAGCGGAGAGAAACTACGCCCAGACAGACAGGGAAGCACTAGCGATAATCGCGGGGACCAAGAAATTTCATGATTTCGTGTATGGCCGCCCCTTCACCATAGTGACTGACCATAAGCCCTTGCTAGGCATTTTCACCGCAGATAAGCCCACACCCCAAATCCTGTCCCCGAGAATGCTCAGGTGGGCCATTTTTCTCAACGCGTATCAGCACGCGTTGGTATACCGGCCCGGGAAGGAGATCAGCCATGCGGATGCCCTGTCGAGGTCCCCCATTCCCCGGGATTGCTGCCACGTGGGCGAGGAAGAGAGAGACCACCAGGTTCTAATGATAGAGGTCCTAGACTCCCCTCCAGTAGTCCCGGCCGACATCGCCAAAGCGACCGGCAAGGACAAAACGTTAGCCACAGTCTGCTCCTGGGTACAGAAAGAGTGGCCCGTGTCGTCCCCAGCAGCGGAATTCGACACATTTTTCAAAAAGAAACTAGAGTTGTCCCTAGAGAGGGGTTGCCTGTTGTGGGGGCAGCGGGTAGTGATCCCCACGTCCCTCCGGCCGAGGGTGCTTAAGCTGCTGCACGTCAGCCACCCGGGGATCGTCCGCTCTAAGGCTCTAGCCCATAGTTATTTTTGGTGGCCACAGCTAGACGCCGACATTGAGCACATGGTCGGCACTTGCGAAGCGTGCCAAAGCTCCAGGCCGGAAGAGGCTCGTCTGCCACATAGAGAGTGGGACGCAGCGAGGGGGCCCTGGTCCCGGGTACACGTAGACTTTGCAGGGCCGTTCAGGGGAGCGCTTTTCCTCCTAGTGGTGGATGCGTTCTCAAAGTGGTTGGAGGTCATCCCAGTCTCGAGCACCTCCTCGGCCACCACAGTTAAACAGTTACGGAGGGTCTTTTCCACGTTCGGTTTACCCAACACCCTCGTCAGCGATAACGCTAGCTGTTTCACGTCCGCCGAGTTCAGGGAATTCATGGATCTCAACGCCATTCGGCACATTACCTCCGCCCCTTTCCACCCGGCCACCAACGGCCAAGTAGAGCGCCTCGTGCGCACCACTAAGGACGCGCTGCGGCGCATGGGCCCCGGAGATCTCGACCGACAACTATGCCAGTTCCTGCTACGGTACAGGGTCACCCCACTAGCGTCAGGGTACTCCCCCGCAGAGTTGCTAATGCGCAGGAAGCTGGCCACGGTAATCTCCAGACTAGACCCCACCAGAGTAGAAGACAAAGGGCGAAATGTAGAGATGGATTCCTCAAAGAGTTTTAGCGTAGGCGCCCCCGTGCATTGCAGGAACTACGCCAGCGGGGGGCCAGCCTGGGTGCCCGGCATCGTAATAGAACAAACCGGCCCCGTCTCATACCGCGTGGAGACCAATACAGGCCTCCTGTGGAGGCGGCACGCGGATCAACTCAGGCGTAGGGTCCCCGGAAAGCAGGACGAAGACGAGAACAGAGACGAATCAGCGTTAGGGTACTCCCCCACCCGCTTAACCCAAGGGGGAGAAAAAGGGGGACATGGGTCCCCACCAAGGGGGGAGGAAAGGGAATCGATCCTCAGAAATCTTTTGCGGGAGTTTGCGGCGGAAAGGAAGAGCCCCGATCCCACACACATCCCCCAGGAGCGGCCCAAAAATACAGAGTCCCCAAGAAGTTTAGACCTTGATTTACAGTACCAGGGGGAGTTAGCGGAGTGGTCCCCCACCCGTCCTAGCGAAAAGAGGGGTTTCAGTTCAGCCCCTGGTACTTCCAGTCCCAGTAGCCCCTGTGAGTTAGAGTGTAACATAGCGCCAATGTCCCAGAGACCGACACCCCCAAGACAGGAGGCGATGGCGAGTCCGTCCGCCACAGTCTCAAGGTCCCCCGAGCGGGGGACAGAAGGGAGCAGAACCACAAGGGCATCCTCATCGGTCCCGCGGTTCACGATCAGAGGGTCCCCGGGGTCCGAAGGAAACAGGCAGGGGTTCACTTCTCAGTTGTTCATTCCATTCCCATCCCCCAGCGCAAGGCAGGCACAGACGCCCCACAGAGCCACTAATGAATCCCCGTCTTCCGTTGCAGGACAAGCACCCACGGAGTCAGGGATCACAGGCTCTCCAGTACTAGGGCAGGCGCAAGCACGCCCCAAGCGAATGTGCGGCAAGCCACATTGGTTGCGGGACTTCGTCCCATCCTAGGGGGGAGGGATGTTGTGTATGCATGTCTTGTACTGTCAGAATGTAACCACCCCATTTACAATGTATTGCAGCTGTAAAGGAACGCGAGCAAGCAGCCCATAGAGGGCAGCTGCGAGCGTTCAATCTCACATGGTTCACATTGCTCAATCACGGACAGCCGCGGGAAAACCTTCCCCGCATTCAGCAGCAGGAAAGAAGAACTACTGAAGAGAGGCGTGCCTGGGCGAGGCCACGCAGGTAGCGGCCAATGAGCTACCGTGCTACAAGATTCAAATGCATAACCCTACTGTATATAAAGAGATGTATCACCGCCATTACCTCATGTTCCACCAGATCGCTATGCAATAAACCTGTGTTAAGCCAACCCTTCGGCTGTCCTGTTGTCTTTGGTCCCATACAGTAAAGGAGGAGAGCAGCTTCAGGCGAGATTTGATGCACCGGTCCAGAGGGGGCCAATGAGCTATTGCCATGGTCCGTTCGGTGTGCCAGCATCTTCAAGTGGCACCACGGAGGGGAACAACGTTGGAAACATCCAAGTTGGGCATGCCATATCATTCCGGGGCACCATCACGTGGTGCCCGGGCTGAGGGAGAAGACGTCTCCACACTCAGCGCTGCTCAGAAGTTGTGGAACCAGGGTGGCCGTCAGCATGCCGAGAGGCCCTCCCAAGACAGGGGTCGTCAAGGGAAGGTACACCCGAATGTCCAAGCTTCAGGTCTCCAAGATCAATGCCAAGGTTTCAGCTCCAATGCTCGTGAAGTCACGGGCCAGTTCTTCATGGATGTCAGTCTCCAGGGTCATTGCTGCTGCATGGAGATCGTCTTGGGTTCATCGTACTCGATCCTCACCCAGCGTGAGTTTTTCCAGATTCCACCAGCGGACTGGTCCAAGTTGCGGGCTTTGCAGGTCCAGTTAAGAGATGTGCAGGGATGCCACATCCCTGTGCTAGGTGTGGGCTCCTTTTATGTGCAGTTCAAAGGCATTGCCAAAAGGCTTCCACTTGTAGTGGTCAAGGTGGGCAGGAATAACCTTGTGGGTACTCAGTGGTTTGGGCCCCTAGGAATTGCTGTGTCAGGCATCGGTGTGGTTCAGGCTGACCCCCATCAGGTTGGGTGGGAGTTTTCAGGGAGGGGGGCTGGGAATGATGGTTTGGATTCCACAGTCAAAAATCATGCATAGGAAGATCCGCCAAGCGCATGGTGCGCGCAGAAACTGTGCTAAGACTGAACTTAATAAACTCTGTCCACTGAACAGTGTGGAACCAGAATTCTTGGAGCTGTGGAAGTCCTTGCTGATTACTACATTGCAAGCCAAGTGTGATATTGTGTCTGTATCAATCCGTGATCCCCTTGTGTCAATGGTTGTGTTTTGGGTTCAGATTGGCTGGCTGCTGCCACCAGTATCAAAAGTACTCAGGGGATATTGTAAGGAACGTAATAAACTTTCAGTGTTGGGTGGATGTTTGTTCTGGGAAAACAAGCTGGTAATTCCATCTGCATTACAGGCTAAGGTTCTGCATACACTCTTGTCTGAGTGCAATGGCACCGCCCGCCAAACAGCAGTTACCAGGAGTCACTTTTGGTGGCCCAGTCTTGACCGAGACTTTGACATTAGGGTGCGTTGCCCTTATGCAGCAGGTTCCCCAAGGGGAGAGGGTAAGAGTAAGTAATGTCTCCGCATGGTAGGGCAAAGCATTCTTCCAGACTCAGCTGAAATGCAGTTGCATCAAGGCACTCTGTCCCAGGGGAAGACTATTCCTCATATCTCTGAGCCGGTCACCAGTGATCACTCCTACCCAGGAAACTCATACAATGTTTCCCCAGTCGCTGCGTCGGCCGCCGCATCTAGGAGTCTCCACAGCATGGTTTTCCTTTCAGGGGGCAGGGGAAACTCCAGAATATGTTTTGCTTCCTATGAAGTCAGGGTTCTGTCTGGCTCAAGAGCTGTTCAGGACCCCCGGCTGTCTCAGAGCTGGTTTCCACCAACGTGGCTCAGGCTGTGTCTAGAAGTCCCACATCTGCCCCATGGGGCTCGAGTGTTGTGTCAATTTTTGAGCCCCCCCCCCCCCCCCGAGTCAAACGCTGCCGATTCTACGGTAGAAAATGTCCCTTGCTCTATGGGTACAGTTTCGGCACCGTCACAAGGTAATGCCACAGTGCAAACCTCCACTGACTTCTTGTCAAATGCCAGGGTGCCCCTCTCACCAAGAACTCCTCCAGAGTTGGCAGACTCCCTGGCAGGTCTGAGTCCTGGGTCTACACCTCGACTATCATTTCCAATTCCTGCTACTATTGAACTCCCCACAAACCCTGCTTCACGTAAGCCACACAAAATTCCTAGCTTGCCCAGGTCAACCAGTAGGTCCACCAGAACTTCCATAGACCATGGTCTTCCTGTCCCCAATGCCCTAAGTCCCACAAGCACTGGGCGCCCTATTTGGACATGTGGTCCACCCCAAAGGTATGGAGAGTGGTTTCCCCACTAGAGTGGGGGGAATGTTATGTCCAAATATTATATTGCTTTAAATCTGCAATCGCCATTAAGTCTTTGCTGTGAATGCGCACCGTTTTCTGTAGGGCACCAATTTCATACGTTGTCAATGTATTCTGATTGGTCTAACGCAGGTTTCCCGCATTAGCAGAAGCCCGGGCAAATGTATCACTGTAATTGCCATTCTGCTTGTATATAAGTTGCTACCTCGTCCCTTATAGTCCAGTCCGAATTATTCCTGCAGCAGTATATGAGCTGACAATAAATCACTGATGTTAACCCCAAACCTGTTTGTCGCGTTGCTAATTACCTTCGGATTCAACACTTACTCTAGTAGTAACTTAGTACATTAAGCAATAAGAGTTCAGCCATTATATATCAACCTTTTGTTAATTTATGTATATGATTTTGTCATGCAAATTGTTGTAGACAGAATCCATGGCCCTTTGTTTATTCGTTAAAGTTGCACATGAACACAAACATTTTATGTTTCCAAGTATAGGAAATGCAAGTCTGGCCAGGTTATCCTGCTATGGTAATAGAGTAGACCATACTGCCAGCGACTCAACGCCGAGTGTCAGGTGACGGATAACTAACCTGACAACCCTGAGGACTAGCAGCCTTGGCAGAGTCCACAAGGAAGGGTGATGGTCCCCAAGAGGATCAAATCCCACTTTACTCCTTCTTTATGGAGGGCAGCAGTTTCATCAATGCTAGCCTGGGGCTGATGAGGACTTTGCATGCCAAAAGAGCTCAGGACCAGAAAGTGACTCATGGAACTGGATCAGTGGTATGGGTGTCACATGGCGATGTGAAAGGCAGATGAAAGGTCACTGCATTATGTTCTCAGGACAGTCTTCATGGCTGATCGTCATGAGGATTGCCAAAATTCAGATTCAGACACAGCAGCAGCAGAAGTCTAGGAAATCTTGCACAAGTAAAACAAACATCAAGCAAGCCAATTCTTACATTTTTCATTGTTTTTGCTGCACCCAATGTGGACAAGGGACTGCAGTGGCTTAACTGGCTAAGACACTGACTGGAAGGCATTAGGCCAGCAGTTCGATTCCCGAGTACTGCAGGATGGAATGAGTTCCCGTCTTTGTCCCAGCTCCTGCCAACCTAGCAGGTCGAAAGCAAGAAATTGCAAGTAGGGACCACTTCGGTGGGAAGGTAAACAGAATTCCATGTCTAGTCATGCCTGCCACATGACCACGGAAATATCTGCAGAAGCAGACAGCACTGGCTCTTCTGCTTTGAAACAGAGATGAGCACTGAACCCTAGAGTCAGATACGACTGGCATTCGAGCAAGGGAAACCTTTACCTTTGCAATGTGGAAAAATTTTGAATGTATCACCAAATTTGTCAGAATATTGAAAAACAGTCATGCAGCCTGGAGGATTCTGGGACTTTTAATAAAAAATAAGATCTTTCCCAAAATTTAGATGCTATATATAATGGGAACTAGTCCAATTATACTCAGTCCTACTAACCTCTGAGAAATCTTCACAGGGTTAGGTTATACAGTATAGCATCCTTTAAAAATAAAAATGAAAGAACAATTTTTTAAAAAGATGAAAATAAAATAGCAATGAATGCTATTCATTGAGAGCTTCTCTTTTGCTCACTGCAAAATGGTTCATATTTATCTTTGAATGTTTTCCAAATTATTTATCTGAAAATTTTCCTCCTCTCCCCTGCTTGCTGCAACTTGCAAGCAGACTCTGCACCTAAGTAGTCCTGAATATTGACTTTCCTTCTGTTTCCAATAGATGTAGGCATGAAGAACATACTGTGAGGTGACTCAGAGTTTCCTATGCTGTATTAGTATTTTCTGATTTGAGCAAATCAGTAATATGCTACAATTTCCATTACTCTCTACAAATAACTTTTCTTTTGAATCTCCGGGGTCAAGAGTATAGTCTGCAATTGGATGGCTTCTCATATTCTCCAACCATTAGATGTTCTCCATCCAGAAAATTAAGCCACTTGAATTTCACATTTTATTTCCAGTTTGTTTACTTGTACACTAGCTAGCTTAGATTATTAAATGTACAAATTATTTTTCAAAAGTGATGCTAGATAGTTTTTTTTTAAAAGGATAAAACAACAAAATACAATAAAATTTGAATTAGAAACTATACGGATTACAAAAGCATCCCTTTAAAATGATCGCTTAAAGTACAAAAACATACTATCAACCCTACAACCACTTGAAGGAGGAAAACAATTCCCAAGCCAACAGAGGAATGTACAAGAAAGTACAAAGAAAAGTAAGAAGGCCAGGCTGTTAAACTAATGACAGGATTTGGAAAAGAGATATGTCTTGACCTGACGGTTCCAAATGAGCTTTTTTTGGGATAGCAGTCCATAACAGGAAAGGGAGAAGGATGACCACAAAAAAGTCATATTTTCTCATTGCCACCATCTAGTCATCTTTCAGTAGAGTAGAGTGAAGGATTTAAAATGTCTGTCTGGTTTGGGAAAATACAAGTTCAACATTTGGTACTGGTGTCCTTGAGATACTGTATACCTCCAGGGCAGTGGTTGTGAACCTATGGCATGCACTTGGAGCTCTCTCTGTGGGCACCCGTGCAATCACCCCAGCACAGAGTTTGCCTTGCCCCTCTGCCCAGCATCCCAATGGGAGAGCGTCCTCCCTCCCCCAGCACAGTGTTCAGCCACCCCTCTGCCCAGCAGCCCAATAGGAGAGCCTCCTCCCTCCCCCAGCACAAAGTTCACCCGCCCTTCTGCCCAGTAGCCCAATGGGAGCATTCCTTCCTTCCCTGTTGCTGTGTTGGCGCTTTGCAATAAATAAGTGGGTTTTGGGTTGCAGATTGGGAACTCGGTCTCTAAAAGGTTTGCCATCACTTCTCCAGGGAATGCAATTTTTTATGTATCACAACCAGGTTTCTAAAGGGAACTCTGAAATAACACAACCTCCAGGGCTGATAAGCTGGAACTGGCATGATATGTTTGAAATACTTCCTTCTGGTCAAAAGCCTGTTTGATGCCATCTACACCATCTGCAATTTATGGGTCATCTCCAAAGGTCATCCTGTTTATAGGGCATTCAAGTCATCTAGCCTATGATTCATCAGAACAGGCACAACTAAAGTCAACTCATTTCTATCCAGATACTGTTGAAGCTCACTTTTCAGCTGAAGTAGGTAGAAGGTACTTTGAAGCTGGTAGAAGGTTGCGATGGAGGCTGCTTGTACCTCCTGTGGTAATGATGGATCCAAGAGTATCCCCAAGCTTCACATTTACAGAAGACATGTTTAATATATTAGTCATGCAGGTACAATAACCTTGGGATACTCAGTCTTATTTAGTGGATAATGTGATCAACTTGACCATACATAACAAAGAATAACTTTGCTTCAGCCAGGTCCACAGTGATTCAAATGTTGTGTCTGGTTGTTCTTTATCTGCATCCATGAGAACAGGCACCAGAGAAGCAAATTCATTTGCACTTTGAGTTAAGCTGGGATTTGAATCTTACTAATTCCCTCCCTATTGCTCTACGGCTTGCTTCTTCCCTTACCGAAGTTCTCACCCTGCATATAAACTACCGTTAAGCAATCACACTCTGATTCATCTCATTAACCCGCAATTTTAAGAAATTTGAGATGGAGAATTTATGTTGCTATTCCTCAGGATATTGTGCATTGGGGTTGTGTCACCTGGGGAATTTCCAGAGCTTTCCATGCCCTTTTCATCATTTTCTGGCCACTTTCTTTTGCTCAGCAGTTAAACAGGGTGATCCTGCATGCACGGTCTGATAGACAGGCGAATTCCATTGAACAAAGTAGGGTCAGCTGCTGAATAAACAGATGCAGGGCTAGGCCTGTAGCTGGTACATTGTATGCTCAAAAGGTAACCATTGTGCTAGTCTGCTCAACACTTTGCAGATCCTACGGTGAGGACAATAGCATCAGACTAACAGGGAGGTAGTAGGGGAAGTAGTAATTGCAGCAGCAACCACAAATGCAAACATGAAATTCTCAGTGTTACCTCTTACACAGACTCAGATAGTCTTTCTTTCTTTCTTTGCCTCACAGTTGATAAATGCTATTGACCTTCTTGTTGATCGTACCGAGAAATGAAAAGGCAGAAGTGACTTAGAGATTATTCTACTGTAGTAATGTACCTCCTGTGGTAATGATGAATCCAAGAGTATCCCCAAGCTTCACATCTATAGAAGGATGTTTAATATATTAGTCATGCAGGTACAATAACCTTGGGATATCCAGTCTGATTTAGTGGATGTAACAATGGACTTGACCGAGGGTAAGGAGGGGATCTGTGCTGAGGGTTAGGAGGGGATACAATGGCTTCTGGACCAACTGATTGAACAAACAGGCATAAGGAGAGTCTAGGTCAGTGGTGGTAAACCTATGGCATGCGTGCCAGAGGTGGCACTCAGAGCCCTCTCTGTGGGCACCTATGCAGTCACCCCAGCACAGAGTTTGCCCCGTCTCTCTGCCCAGCAGCCCAAAGGGAGCGCTTCCTCCCTCCCCAGCACAGAGTTCACCCCACCACACTGCCCAGCAGCCCAATGGGAATGTTTCCTTCCTCCCCTGTTGCTGTGTTGGCACTTCACAATAAATAAGTGAGTTTTGGGTTGCAGTTTGGGCACTCAGTCTCTAAAAGGTTCACCATCACTGGTCTAGGTAAATGGAGCTATAGCCCATGTAAAACCTGGCTAACTACATAATATGGAAATTCAAAGAGTGTGGAAGGTGGGGCAGTACAAGCCAAGCAAGTGACAAAATCCACCCAACAGCTACATCAGTTATAACCATTTTCCTGCTAAGGAATGGGCCTTGTGCTGCCAATATTATGTGGTTGAAGCAAAAGGGAAAAGACCTTAGTCTTTGGTAAGAACAAAATCAAAGTTTAGTTTTTGCTCCTCACAAGCTGTTTACATTCATAGAAAATGCATGCAGGATCCATTTGAGTTCAACCAGTTAACCTATAGTCCTTCTGGAGAAACATATTTTCAGAAAAAACAACCTCTAAGAACACATATGGGGAAAGGAGAAGGAGCTTTGAGGAACTATATAAGCCATAAAATAACTGAACTAGGTTAGACAGGTCTTAGTTATTTGGTTTAACCTTCCTTCCCCTGGAACAACTGCATATGAAGGTACAATATATAGCTATATATCAGCAAAACGAAGCAGGTTTGGGTGTGATCAGGATTTCGATGGAACAATACCTGGAACACTTAAGCTTTGTGATAGAATATTAGAGACACTCAGGCTCATCATGGCAAAAAGTATATGTGTAAAGATGGATGGGTGGATGAAATAAGGGAAAGGTATTGCAACCAAAAGGGGAAAAACCGTTGATACTAAAAAAGAATTAAGCATAAACCATAAAAGAAGAAAGTAATTGATAGCCCAAATTCTTCAATAAATGCAGCAAAACTCATCCAAGATCAGTTTATGTATGCTATGTTGTCAGGAAGTCACATGATATTCTTCATAATTTCATTGGAAATGGAGAAAAAGCCTCATGAGATGAAATGAACAAGTTATTGTATGGAGGAAAAGGTTTGGCCAAAAGACTGGAAAAATGAAATGTGTCTTCAACTACCAATGCAGACAGCACCGGACCTTAGAGTCAGATACTACTGGCTTTCAAGCAAGGGGGGTCATTACCTTTACCTTTACCGTTACCTATATGCTCTGCCCACCACCAAAAGACTTAATTATGCCTATAAATTGTTATTCCTGATAATTTTGAGTGTCTCCTTTCATGTCACCTTTTTGATTTGTGATTTCTTTCATGAATTGGTTTTGACACTCTGACATCAAGAGATACACCATCACCAATGTCACCTTGATGTTATCTAGCAGATTAAATGATTCTAATAGCTGCCACAATAACATTCTGGACAGCCTGGATCATATTTGGGCTTGTCTGCTTGACACAGTTGTAAACCCTGGAAGAATAAGTCTAGGATAATGCCCCGCTAGCTTTAAATACATTACAAGTGAGAGAGTAAATCACTTGTCAGGCTATGGCAAATGTAACAGTGTTATAATCTGAGGGATGTGTGTGTGTGTGTGGGGGGGGGAGAGAAATAAAGTATAGATAATCTTTTTGGCCATATTCCTGGCACCATCATACATTGGAGACTGACAGGTCCTTCACTTGAGTGACAGGTGTCCTTTGAAATGCCTGTGAATCAGTATCTGTACAGACTGTTGAAATGCATATTTCCATCCTTATCGTAAAGGAATGGATGGGCAAGATAGGTGCTGTTAACATTGCAAATAGCTCCAGAATTATTCATTGTCAGTTCCGGGCAAAGAATAGGGGGAAAGTTTTATTATTCACCACGCACAATAGCAGGATGCTTAATGATTCTCAGCTATCCTGGCAGAATTGTCTGTCGACTTCAGGCACCAGCAATGGGTGACACAGGTCCGGCCAAGTGTTAGAGCAAGATCATACGTTCTGGTCCCATTTTAATTTCTAATACATTAATCTTTCTCTCACAGATGCCCAATGAATATTCCACAGTCTCTTGTTTGTCAGGAGCTGTCTGGCTTTCATCTATTCAGGTGGTTTCATTGACTGTGAAAGCTTGCTTAAAAGGCCTGATCAGTCAATGACAACTGTCCCACAATAGCTGTGCGTAATGCTTCCCTTTCTCCTTTTCAAGCATCTGATAGACAACTTTGACACCTGATCTCCAGGGGGACCTTGTGGAGTCACTCAGAGTTCTTAAGAGACTTCCTTTACTTTATCATTCTGGAAAGAATGGTCACAGGTGAATGTATCACACTTTCTCAGGAGTTGAACTTTACCCCCCTCCCCCAAATCTATTGCCGTTGCACCAGTAGTGTCCCCCCCCGCTCCCCCTCATTCAAATGGATTAAGTTGGTTTAATGCTGTTTTACAAGCAAGCGGCAAGCGCTGAACTATTCATTCTTAATTTTAATCCTTTGTCTTCGCCTGTGCATTGTAATTGTTTTAAGTCCATTATCCCGAGGTGCACATTGTTGCTAGCTAGATGCTAAATGCTTGTACATGTTGTCCTTACTTTTGCAAATACTGACCTCTGAATTGTTAACTTAGGCAATGTCAGTGCGTAGCACCACACTTGGGTGAGTGATGCTTTGAATTCTTTTTAAATTGTTTTTACAAAAACCTTTTATTTAATTCAGCAATATTCTAGGAGGGGAAGACACAACAAGAGTTTATTTTCCTTCTCTATGTTTTATTTTTTTAAAAAAACAACAACAAAGAAACGTTTTGGTAATACTGTATAGTTGGAACAAATTGCTGTTTCAGTTTCCCTGATGCTATACAGACTATAGCTGCTCCATGAGGTATAGCTTTTAAGAACAAGTTCTCCAATGCCAGATTCAGTAGCTTTTTCCTAGAAGCAGCTTGCTCTTTCTCCTGGCTAATATTTTAGTCAGAAACTAGAGTGCCATCTCTGAGAAAAGCAGAAAACAAGATGAGCCCAAGGGGAAAGTGTGGCACTGACAAATTACAGTACCTTTTGTTTGACCAAGGATGCTGCCTTCTGATTTCTTCCCCTGAAAGCTGCCACAAAGCCCCCTGCTTTGAGTTACAGCATGCTCAGGCATCTTCAGATTCCTGATGGGGTCTCAGAGAATGTCCCAGTCATTGGGATTCAATCGGATGTTGGTTATGTGGTTAATTCCCTGCATATGTTTTAAGTCCATGTTCCATGTGTACGCTTCTGAGAATTCTAAAATTTCAACATAGCCATGCAAATGAGCACTCTATATAATTTAATGGTATGGCTTCTTTAGTATTCCAACTGAAAGAAAATATCTTACCGATGGCCGATTGTTAGGCATTTTATTCAGTCTCTTTGTGCCACAAGTAGGCTTTCTTTTTAGGCTGTCTTCGGTTTCGATGTTTTTATATGAAAATTGTAATATTTGTGTTTGTTTGTATCTGTTGAGTTTTATGCTGTTAGCACCCTGAGTAGGAAAGTTTTTCCTAGAGGAGCGGGATATAAGTTTAATAAATAAAATAAATAATAATAATAAATGAAAGTGCCTTGGTATTGGTCAAACAAACAGAAGTTTTAACCACAAATTATATGATGTGCAGAACAGCTGCTTACATCAACTGGCCTTTCAGGTAGCTTTTCTCTTGTTCGCCATCTCTTTGCTTCTCTTGACTTTCTTCCCCTCTCCTTTTTCCCTGGTTGCTTCACAAAATGGCCTAGGAGCAGAAGTGTTAAACTGTGAGATTGTTCTTCTGGCATTTCAGGCCCGACTGGAAGCAGGAAGTCCTCTGGCTCAAGAAAGGAAATCAATTCTTGTAAGATTGCTAGTTCAGTTTCGCAGGCCCAAGAGAATTGGATTGTCCTAATAAGGGTCTGAGAACCCTTTAGCTGAAAGGAACTGTGAACCTTTTACTAATTAGTGTAGCTATTAATACAATATTATACCACACAACTATAGATCTGAAACTCTATCTTCTGGTTGATTGGTCGGTATGTATGTATTAGGGAGGGTTCCATATTCCCACACTGATCATATTAAGTAGTAGAAATGCAGACTACTCTGTCATCCAAGAAAACTGTTTGTCCATCCATGTTTGTTTGAGATATTTTCTCAACCAAACCATCTTTTCACTTCTGCTCCTCTCTGTTTCTTGTACTAAAAGAATACCACAAGCAAAGGTAGGAGGTATGGTTTTGTGGACCAATACAAGCCGATATAGTAACAGTTTATTTAGCATGTCTGGATGTTTTCCACATCATGAGTAGAACAGTTGTCATATTTGAGTGACAGTGGAGATGGTGTAATCCACATTTTCTTTCTGGGAATATCAGCCACTGCTTTTTGGCTAACTTCCATGACTCATCTCTTATAATTTTATGCTGGCACATAGTATTATCTATTGCACATAGTAATCTGAATTCAGGACTGTGCTGTGGCAGTTCTTCTGCAAAGTACTTATGTCTAGGTAGGTCTCTTTTCCATTATAGATGCTCAGCGCAGGTACTGACAATGTTTCATCTCAGAGCATGGAAATGTTACTTTTAGGGATTACAAAAGTCACTGGAGGCTGTTGTCAAAATGTTGCATTCCTAATTTGTAAATCTGGTGAATATGTTTGGGAATCATCATTCTTATCAAAATGTGGAGATTTTAGATCTGCTCAGGTGTTACCTATTCTGTGGTTGAGCATGGTCTTCCAATTCAGGCCGAGGTGCCAATTAGGCTCTTACAAACCAGTGTTGCTAGTGCTCTCTCTTCCTCACCCATACCTAAATGCGCTTCTACATCCTGGTTTTCAAATATCTGAAACATCACCATTTGCTTGAACAGGAATGTACAGTTAAAATTGTGGAAGGAGTGTCACATGGTACCATTAAGCATGGCAATGAATTAGAAATCAAAGAAAGGATTCCTTGGAACAAAGTGTAAGAACATTGTTTTTTCTGACAATCAGAGGCCACGTACTTTTCAAAATTTGCTTTTTTTTCCCTTTCCCCTTTTCCTTTCTCTAAGTTGTTTGGTCCATAAGCCTCCTTCCTATTAGAGTTAGGTCCAATATCTGTCCCAGCTCCTCCCAACCTAGCAATTCAAAAGCAAGAAATTGCAAGTAGGTAAGTAGGTAGTGCTTCGGTGGAAAAGGTAACAACATTCCATGAGCATAGTAACAGTTTATTTAGCATGTCTGGATGTTTTCCACACCATGAGTAGAACAGTTGTCATATTTGAGTGACAGTGGAGATGGTGTAATCCACATTTCCCTTCTAGGAATATCAACCACTGCTTTTTGGCTGACTTCCATGACTCATCTCTTATAATTTTATGCTGGTGCATAGTATTATCTAGTTATACCTGCCACATGACCACTGAAATGTCTGCACATGTAGACAGCATTGGCTCTTTGGCTGTAAACAGAGATGACCAACGTACCCTAGAGTCGGATATGACTGGCTTTCAAGCAATGGAGACTTTTACCTTTAGTCTGATTTTCAAGATACATGAGATAATTAAGTAGTAGTTTTACCAGTGCCACCCATAGAGAATTTTAGTGGTTGAGAAGGGATTTGAACCCAGGTCTCTGGAATCTTACTCCACCACTCTTTCCACTATGCTACACTGGCTCTCAAGTTGAAGTGAGTCATAAATAAGTTCCAACATCCCAACAACATGACCCCTCAGAACCAAAGACTGATCCATTTTAATGTATCTGAAAGAAAAGTAAGTTTAGTGGGGTGAAGGGCAGCTACTGCATTTACTTGTTAAAACTTATTATTTATGTACATTCAGATTAGGATAACCAGCTCACAAGGGAGACAGTATGAAATCGGCTGATTCACCATTCTGGGGAAGATTCCTCATTCACAGTCTGGGAGTATAGGTGGAAAAACATCCCCTCAATCCCTCCTGTTGTCCACCATTCTTGCTGACATGGAGAAGAACAATGTGATTTTCCAATCTTGTTAAGAATGAAACAAGCAAAAATCAACAGTTTTTGCTGGAGAGTCTCCAGAGTGGAAAGTGCAAAGGAGCTGGTATTGGAAACGTTCAGAAATCCTTTTCTCAGTGCCTACAGTGTCATGTTAAGACGTTACTCATGAGTAAGCCTTTCATGCTTCTGAGCTGCTGCCTCCTGGCTGAGCAACCCAGGACTCTAGATTAGTGTAAATAATTAGTGTTGAGCCAAGTAATCACTCCAGGCCTCTTCAGGTATTTTAAAAGTATATTGAAATCAAAGTAAGTTACAGAATAAAGTTCAGAAAGCATATTAAAATAAAGAAAGCTGCTCTTTAGGGAAAGCCCATGGCCCCCCTTCTGGCTAAAGCGATTATATGATTACAGTTCAAAGTCCAAGAGAGGGTCTTTTTGGCCCCCATCTTCTAGGGCTTTTATCTCCTCCTTCAGGGTCCACCCCTCCCAGCCATTCCCCTAAGGGATTCTAACCAATGATGTTACAGCATGACATGTCCATGTCCATCATCACACATTAGGTTTGGCTAACATGTTTATATTCCAATCTCTCTCATCTGGTATGTGGTCTAAAGGGACTCCTACCATCCCATGCATTGAAATTTCCATCTTGGATGGGCTAAAGCATAAGATAATTAATTGGGTGGGCAAAATCTCATGAAAAAGTGCAGCTCCGAACTGGGCTTTTTCATGACAACAGGGTCAGGCCAAAACATGGTGCTTCTTCAGGCAAAGATATACCATCTTTGCTCTGTGTAGAGAGGCTGATGAGACAGTCTGTTGAAATTTCCTTCAGTAAAGGCAATGGGAAAACATCCTCCACCCCCTGTGATGTGAGGGCAACATGCTAACTTAGGAAATGCCTAAAATGTTGTGTGGCAAACATAAGAATGGGTTTCTATGTGGGAAATAGGCAAGGAGTTCAGAAGGAACTGCTAGGAAGCTACCATTGCTGCCTCCTAGCACCTCACTGTCACTAAAGATAGGTCAGCTCTCCAAACATGGAAGATTTCTTGGGGGCCTTTTTAACATATATGGATTTCCCTTAGATCATGTTTCTAAATCTTATTTGTAACTGAGGATCAAACTTCACATTACAGGTAGCTTGTTGTTAGGAGCAGAATTCACTCAACTGATGATGACATTTGATTGTGAGGGCAGGAGCTTTTCACACTTCATATAGTTTGCAAATTAGTTCGCTTTGTCATTGGTCATGGGGAGGGAAGCATAGGATTCACATAGGCCTCTGCCTGAAACACATTTCTGGAGCACAAACCAATTTCAACATGTAATGATGGGCTATCAGTAACACATGCTGATATTATCCAGTATTATGTGTCTGGCTTTCCTAACTCAGTTTTTGCCTCATTTCTTTTCCCCTGAACATAAAGCCAGTGAAAAACACCTGCCTCTCCCTTCACAGCAAAAGTCTTTAACTTAGGAAATTATTTGAATTGTGAGTAAGAAAAGAAAAGCTTTTGTTTATGGCAAAGCTTAATAATGAGGACTTTGCGGGGATTTTGTTGCATCTTAACAGCAGAGTATTCTCTAAGCTGTTAATGTACTGGTACACCTGCTATATATTAGAAATTAGATGCTGATTAAAGCACATCCTCTCCCCTGCTGCCCCTTATCTGAATGTATGTGTGAATAATTCATACATTTTCCTACAATCAAGATGTTTGTAAAAAAACAAACCCTACTTTAAGGGAAAGGTTTGCAGCTCAGTGTTCGAGGGTTGGACAGTAGCTAACTGCTTCTTATGCAAAAGACCCCACAATCACTCCCCATAAATTCTAGGTGAAAGCTGAGAGAAACAACCCCACCCTCCCTTGAAATCCTGGACAGTCAGGGCCAATCACATTAGACAATAGTCAGCTGGATGGACTAAGGGTCTGAATTGGAATCGAGGCTGCTTCCCATGTCCCTAAAAAAGTAGGACAAGCATCAAGGAGAGCACTATAAGAACACAACACAGAGGTTCAAAATTTAAGGTAGTCAAGAAGGAGAGGACACAACTAAGAAGATACGGGACAGGAGGAGGAGATGAAGAGATCGTCATACTAAGAAGTACTAGAGAGGGAATGATCTTTGCATGCATGGCTCTTTGAATATTTGCCTGAACTTGGAGGAACTCAGGGATGAAATGAGTGGTGGGCTCAAAAAAAAATTACCACTACACTGTGAGTGTGGTATGGTGGGTGTGGCTGGGGGAAAGCCCTGTGTTGCACCCGAATTAGGACTACTTTATTTCAAAACTTGGATGGGCAGAGCCAGCCAGATTTCTGCTACCAGTTCTGGCAAACTGGTGCGAACCTGCTGATGCCCACCACTGGATGAAACATGTACTGCTCATGAATGCCTAGTGAATGTCCACTAGCATCAATGGAGAAGTTTTTGTTTTGCTGACAAAATCCTCCCATATTTAGGTGATGATAGTGTTATGGCCCAGACACCCACCCAAACCAGTTGGCCAGCGCTGCTGCACAAGAGGTAGGAAAAGTCTTACTTTTCAGTCCAGAAAGTATAAGCAAAGTCGCAGCTGATGGCCATTTCTGAAGGTGTGCCCTAGCCCTTCTTTGCCTCAGCTGTAGATCATGTCTTGATTTTAATATTTTTATTAAGTTTTTCAAAAAAAAATACAAATGATATATTAAAAAAATACAACAAATACAAGAAATTACAAATCAGAAAAAAGAAAATCACATTACATTAATTTGTTGCATTACAAATTATAACACCCAGTGTTATTTACAAACCATGAGGATCGAATTTCTAATTTAATTTTCCCAGAAACTCATATGTTGAGGTACCGGCTTATCCCCTTTATCACTCACAAGGACAAATTCCACAAATGGTTTCCATATTTCCCAAAATTTGTTTTCTTTTAAGATACCTTTCTTCACTTTCAATTCACATGTCAATTTATCATTTAATGCAATTTCCCACATTTCTTTATACCATTCATCAATTTTTAACCTTAAATCACTTTTCCATTTTCTCGCTGTACACAGTCTTGCAGCCGTTAACATTATTGACACCAGTTCTTTTTTGTTTGTACTCATATTTATATCATCCAATCCCGTCAGCAAGGCGATACCTGGCTCCAGTTTTATATCGAATTTAGTAATCGCTGAAATTTCTTTCTCAATTAGTTTCCAAAAAATCTTAACCACTTTACAACTCCATCACATGTGTTCATATGTTCCAAGCTCACTTTTACATCTCCAGCAATCTCTTGATTTACTATTATCCATTCGATACAATTTAACTGGAGTCAGGTACGACCTCCACAATATTTTATAATTGTTCTTTTAATCTTACAGAAAGATTTTTCATAATTCTTCTCCTCCATTTATTCTTCCACTGTGATTCTGAAATTCTTATATTTAAATCTTCTTCCCATAATGTTCTCAACACATTTTGTGATCTTTCATCCTTATTCAAAATTCTATATATTTTACTTACTAAAACTTTTATCTCAATTTCTCCTTTTCTTATTTTACAAATCATCTCCTCAAATTCTGTTTTCCCTCTCTGTAAACTGAGCTCCTCTTTATATCTCTTCCCCCATTTTTTAACCAAAATTATTTGTAACCAGTTCAATTTCATCTGTTTAAACACTTCAGCTCTTAATTCCAAGTTATCCATCATTTTTATCCAATCTTTTAACAGAAACACATCATTTCTCAGAAGTATATCCTTTATTCTTTTGTCTACTTTCAAAGGGAAAGTCTTAACACCTTCCAAATCCATTATCGGGGAAATTCCCGGCACTATTTTCTCTTTAATATTTTTCCAAACCTCCATCATTGCTTTCGTTAATGGATTATTTACCTTTATTTTCATCCCCTTATCCAAAAAAATTGCCTTCCCAAATTGTTGTAATTCTTTTATTTCTATCTCGCCCCAAATAACATCAGGTTTTGTTATAATTTTTACAACATTTTTAACTGAAATGCTCTGTAATAGTGTTTAATATTTGGAATACCCAATCCACCTTCTTTTTGCGATATATACCATAAACTTTTTGTAATTCTCGGTCTTTTCCCCCCGTTACAAAAAGTATTTATCATGCTCTGAAAAATCTTTATCTCTTTTTCTTTTAAGTGAATTGGTAGGGCATCAAACAAAAAATTAATCTTTGGCAAAAATTTCATTTTACACAAAGCTATCCTACCAAACCAAGACAAATTTAACTTGTTATATTGCTTTATTTTCCCCTTTATTTCCATTCTTTGTTTATCATAATTTAGTCTCTTAAGTTCTTCTATTTATTTGCTATATTAATTCCCAAATATTTCACACTATCTTTAATTTGTATATTATATCTTTCCTTTATCTTTTTTTAAATCTTCTTCATTTCCATTACAAATAATCATTTCAGATTTATCCCAATTCATTTCTTAATTTTATATTCAAATCCTGTTCCCACTTCAATTTCAAATCTTCCTGTGGATCACTACCCTTATTTATTAAAGCATAGAGTTTGCTTACTAGACCCTTAATACTTTTATCTCCTTTTCAAATTTTCAAAACCAGTTCCTCGAATTCATCTTTTCTCTATCTGTACCTAGTTCTCTTCTATATTTTTTATTCCAGTTATCAACCTTCATTATCTGAAACCAATCCAATTTTAACTGTTCAAACAGTTTTTTCTTCTTAATTTCATCTCCACAAGTCCTTAACCATTCTTTCACCAAAGAAACTTCATTTTTATCCAATATTTCCTTTATTTTTGTATCTATTTTTATCGGAAAACACGCCATATCTGCCAGTTCCAAAATTGGAGAGACATCTGGGACCAAATCCTTCTTTAATCTTTTCCATACCCTCATGAGTCCCCTCATCATACTATTGTTCATGCCTGTCATTTTAGCCTTAGCTCCCAAAAAAATCACTTTACCAATATTCCTATAATCTTTCATCTCCAATTCCTCCCAAATTACTTTTCCTCTTGCCAGGATCTTCACAACATTCTTAACTTGAAATGCTCGATAGTACGCTAAAAGATTTGGCATTCCCAAACCCCCTTCTTTCTGAGGCAGATACCAAAGTTTCTTTGGCAGTCTAGATTTTTTACCTCCGTTGCAGAAGTTATTAAACATCTTTTGAAACTCATTAATTTCCTTTTCCTTCAATTGGATTGCAAGTGCATCAAATAGGAAGTTAATCCTCGGCAACAACATCATTTTGCAAATTGCAATCCTCCCAAACCATGACAACTTCAACTTCTGAAGACTTTGTGAAGTCTTGAATGAATGGAGAAATAAGTGGAAAAAGAGGATAATGAGAACTATGTCAGTAAGAATTAAGGAACATAACTATAAACTGTTGTGGCAATGGTACCTGACACCACTGAGGTTACATCAGATTGACAATAAAAGGGATAATTTATGTTGGAGATGTAAAGACACTGTTGGAACTTATGAGCACATGTGGTGGAGTTGTAAAGTGATAAATGATTTTTGGAGAAGAATAGAAAAAGAGGTAGGGGAAATAATGGGTAAGAAAATTAAGCTGGCGTCAGGTACCATTATGCTAACAGATGTGGAAGGTATGTGCTTAAATAAGGAGGAAAAAGAGTTATTAGAAATAATGTTAACTACGGGTAGACAATGTATTGCAAGAAATTGGAAAAATGATATAACTATACAGACGGGAGAATGGTATAAAGGATAAATTGACATGGGAGATAAAAGTAAAAAGGCCACAGCTGATCCTGGGCTGCTTCTTTCAGCCTGAGGGAAGGTAAAAGCCACCATCCTCTGGCCTGCCAAGAACACCAAGGCCACAGCTGATTCTGGGCTGCTTCTTTCAGCCTGGGGGAAGATAAAAGCGACCAGCCTCTGGCCTGCCGAGAACACCAAGGCCACAGCTGATCCTGGGCTGCTTCTTTCAGCCTGAGGGAAGGTAAAAGCCACCAGCCCCTGGCCTGCCGAGAACACCAAGGCCACAGCTGATCCTGGGCTGCTTCTTTCAGCCTGAGGGAAGATAAAAGCGACCAGCCTCTGGACTGCCGAGAACACAAAGGCCACAGCTGATCCTGGGCTGCTTCTTTCAGCCTGAGGGAAGGTAAAAGCCACCAGCCCCTGGCCTGCCGAGAACACCAAGGCCACAGCTGATTCTGGGCTGCTTCTTTCAGCCTGAGGGAAGATAAAAGCGACCAGCCTCTGGATTGCCGAGAACACAAAGGCCACAGCTGATCCTGGGCTGCTTCTTTCAGCCTGAGGGAAGGTAAAAGCCACCAGCCCCTGGCCTGCCGAGAACACCAAGGCCACAGCTGATTCTGGGCTGCTTCTTTCAGCCTGAGGGAAGATAAAAGCGACCAGCCTCTGGACTGCCGAGAACACAAAGGCCACAGCTGATCCTGGGCTGCTTCTTTCAGCCTGAGGGAAGGTAAAAGCCACCAGCCCCTGGCCTGCCGAGAACACCAAGGCCACAGCTGATTCTGGGCTGCTTCTTTCAGCCTGGGGGAAGGTGGAGGCCACTGGCCCCTGGCCTGCCGAGAACACTGCCTTCGGGAGGGAGACTGGCAAGAACACCTGAGGCAGGGCGGCTTCTGGACTCCTGGTTGGGCCCCAAGGCCACCTCCACTGCCTCCACCGCCTCCACCACCGCTTAGCCAGTTTCATCTTCGGGAGTGGAGGCCGTTGAGAACATTGGATGTTTGTCTTCCGTCCCATGGCTGGTTTCGGAAAGGGGATATTTTTCCCGGCTGTGCAGGTCCGTAGCAGGAACTACAGGGAGGACCTTGTGCCACCAGGAGCGGGGGCGGGGAGGAGAACATCGGCTGCACCTGGGGTCGCTTGTGGCCCCAAAGATGGCGGCCCCCGCCATTTATGCAGCCACGAGCCTTGCGCTGGCGGGACTGGGGTGGGGAGGAGAGCATTGATTGTACCTGGGGTCGCTTGCGGCCACAAAAGCCGCCCCCTCCACCATCCCGGCAGCCACGAGCCTTGCGCTGCCAGAACTGGGGCGAGGAGGAGAACATTGGCCGTACCTGGGGTTGCTTGCGGCCTCAAAAGTGGCACCCCTCGCCATCCCTGCAGCATCGCGCCTCATGCCGCGTGGACCAGGGTGGGGAGGAGAACTATGGCCCCACCTGGGGTTTCTTGGCGGCCTTAGGGGCGGCGTCCCCCCTCCCCATCACCCCCGTGGCCTTACAGCGCTTGGACCAGGGCCAGGAGGAGAAGACTCCCGTCATTGGAGTTCTGTTGGGGGGGGTGGAGGGAGTGAGAGGGTATGTTTTAAGTGGGTTAGGGAGGGAGGGAGGGAGGGGGAGATGGCCTTGCCAGCCAGGAAGAGAGGGCGACACTCCGTCTGGGTTAATGGTGGAGGTTCCAGGGGCTCATTTATAGGTTGTGACGGGCATGGGGCGTTATAGCGGGAACCGTGGGGCGGGCCGCACTCGGGGAATGCGGGACCGATGCTTAGTATCTGTCCCACGTTCTGGCCCCCCGGTTTCACCTCTAGGTCCTGAGCAGCTGATGCAGGGTGACCCCGCCCTTAGGCTGCTGCTGATGAATGCCAGGTCAGTCTGTAATAAGGCTCCCCTAATACAAGACTCTATTTTGGGGGAGCGGGCCGACCTGGCATGCATCACTGAGACCTGGCTGAGACCTTAGGATGGGGTGCCTCTATCAGAGATGTGTCCGGCCGGGTTCGGTGTTTGGCACCAGCCTAGGGATGTGGGTAAGGGCGGTGGTGTTGCCATTATAGCCAGGGAGTCATTGGGAGTCGCCAGGGCCACCGCTCCACAAATTTTGGGTTGTGAGGCTCTGCTCCTGCAGTTGGGCCCTAATGGTCAGTTGGGGGTCCTACTCCTGTACCTGCCTCCTTGCAGGGTAAGGGACTCCCTGCCTGGGCTCCTTGAAGCCATCTCGGCATTGGCTTTGGAGTTCCCTAGACTTATGGTTTTGGGGGACTTCAATTTGCCTTCGCTGGGGTCTGGTTCAGAGGTGGCACAGGAGTTCATAGCTTCCATGGCAGCTATGGACCTGGCTCAGGTAATTCAGGGCCCGACCAGGGGCAGTGGCCACACGCCAGATTTAGTTTTTTTGTCGGGGCGGTGGCAGAGTGATCTGAGTTTACAGAAGCTAGACATAACACCTGTGCCATGGTCAGATCACTATCTGGTGGCTCTAGACTTTCTGGGGGCGACACTTCATCGTAAGGAGGCAGGGTCGATTAAAGTGGCCCGCCCCTGGCAACTGATAGATCCGGATGGATTCCAGAGGGAACTGGGGGAATTTCCTCTGGATCGGCGACACGATTCACCTGAGGCAATTGTTGACCTGTGGTACGTGTCGACGACATCTGCCTTGGATGTAATCGCTCCACTACGGCCTCTCAGAGCCCGTGGAGCTAGGTCATCCCCGTGGTTCACTGAAGAACTATGGGAGCTCAAACGGGCAAAAAGACGCCTTGAGCGCCGCTGGGTGAAGACCCAGAGCGATTCCGATTGGACACTAGCTAAAGCCGCTATTAGGGCCTACCTAGTGGCGATGGGGGTGGTGAGGAGGCAGTACTTCACCTCCCTTATTGCCTCCACTGATAATCGCCCAGCCACCCTGTTTCGGGTGACCAGGTCCCTCCTGGGTAGGGCGGGGCCTGTGCCTGGTTGGCAGGGATCGGCTGAGGACTTTGCTGACCATCTGGTGGAGAAAATCGATCGGATCCGCTCGGGGTTCAAACTTGGCGTGGACGGGGAGGGTCCGGGGGGAGCCAGTGCGCAGTCTTGCGGTGTTACCTGGGATCGGTTTGATCCTGTTGCCCCGGATGAAGTGGACAGGCTCCTTGCAGCGGTCCGTGCCACTAATTGTCCATTGGATCCCTGTCCCGCCTGGCTGGTAAAAGCCTCTAAGACGGTGACAGGTGGCTGGGTCGGGGCTATAATTAACGTGTCTTTTCGAGAGGGGATATTTCCTGCACTGCTGAAACATGCTCTTGTGCGCCCCCTCCTGAAGAAGCCATCCCTTGATCCAACAATCCTAACCAACTACAGACCTGTATCCAACCTTCCTTTTTTGGGGAAGGTTCTGGAGAAGGCAGTGGCACGTCAGCTGCAGGGGGTGCTGGATGAAGTGGAATATCTGGACCCATTCCAGTCAGGATTCAGGCCTGGATATGGTACTGAGACTGCATTGGTCGCACTGTTGGATGATCTCTGGCGAGAGCGGGAGAGCGGTCATCCGTCCGTCCTTGCTCTTCTTGACCTCTCAGCGGCCTTCGATACTGTTGACCACGGTATCCTTCTGGAACGGCTCCGAGGATTGGGGATCCAGGGAACGGTGTGGTCCTGGATTTCCTCATTTCTGAGGGGCCGGACCCAGTCGGTGTGGTTGGAGAGTGAGAGGTCGAGTCCTAGGCCCCTAAAATATGGGGTGCCTCAGGGCTCGGTACTCTCTCCTCTCCTATTTAACATCTACATGAAGCCGCTGGGTGAGATCATCCATTCCCACGGGGTGTGGTACCACCAGTACGCGGATGACACACAGTTGTACATCTCGGCCCGTGGGAACCCCAGTGTTGCAGTCAAAGTCCTTTCCAGCTGTCTGGAGGCTGTTGGGGTCTGGATGGGGGCAAATGGGCTACAGCTGAATCCTAGCAAGACTGAGTGGCTATGGATGGGAGGTCCTGTGTTATCCCGGGAGCTACCATCTTTGGTTTTGGATGGGGCTATTTTGCCCCAGACCAACCCAGTGCGCAACTTGGGGGTCCTCCTGGATTCGCGGCTGCTGCTAGAAGAACAGGTGGCGGCTGTGGCCAGGAGGGCCTTCGCCCAACTTCGGGTGATTCGCCAGTTGCGCCCACTCCTGGACCGGGACTCTTTGCTCATGGTCACTCATGCTCTGGTGACCTCCAGACTAGACTACTGTAATGCGCTCTACATGGGGCTGCCCTTGATGACCATTCGGAGGCTGCAGCTGGTCCAGAATGCCGCGGCCCGGGTGGTGATGGGGTGTGGACGTTATGCCCATGCCTCACCACTGCTTCGGGGGCTGCACTGGTTACCAGTTTGTCTCCGGGTGCAATTCAAGGTGCTGGTTTTGACCTTTAAAGCCCTACATGGTAGTGGGCCAGGGTATCTTAGAGACCGCATCGCCCTAAGGATGTCTGTCCGTCCAACCAGAGCGGACCGGAGGGGCTCTCTAATTGTGCCATCAGCCAGGGGGGCTCGCCTCTCTGGCACAAGGAGGAGGGCCTTCTCCATGTCCGCACCAGCCGTGTGGAACCTCCTGCCTGTGGAACTGTGTCTCCAGACGGAGTTGTTGCCCTTTAGGAAGGAACTAAAGACCTGGCTGGCGGGCCAAGTTTGGGGTGCGGGTGGGGATGGGGTACTGTTGGGTGGTTGGTATAGAGAAGTGTGCCTTCCCCCAAGGTCCCTTCGGTTCTTGCGCACCTTTTAGGGGTGGGTTTTTTTTAAAAAAACTTTTTTAACTTTTAACTTTTTTATCATGTGTCTTTTATGTATTTACTGTCCGCTATGTAAACCGCCCTGAGTTGGGTTGTACCTGAGTGGGCGGTATATAAGCGTGAAAAATAAATAAAATAAATAAATAAATGATAAATAAAAAAGGGATAAATTGAAGGAAAATAGATTTTGGAATATTTGGAAGCCTTTTGTTGATCACTCCCTTATGGGTATGGAATGTTTTAGACCTGTACCATCTCAAAGTAGTTTTTGGAGATAATTATAGAGACCAAACTTTCCAGGGCATTGTAAATATACACTGGGTGATTTGTAAATTGAAAATTTGGAGCATGATAGTGGTTGATAAACAATTGTATTATTGAAAGCTTATATGAAAGTTATAGCTATAGTATTAATCCTCAAAGTGGATATTTAACAGTATTATACTATAACGGATATTAGTTCAACTATCATTTATGTGGATATTTTTATGAGGTTTATGTATTCTTGTTTTGTTATATGATTTGTATGTTTGTAATGTTTTTTTTTCTTGAAAATATCTAATAAAAATTTATATATATTTTTTAAAAAAAAACTGGAAAAAAAGATTTATCCCAATTCACTTTTAAACCCGTCATTTCCTCAAATTCCCTCAAATGTACCTGGATATGTTCCATTCTTTTCACAGGGTTTTTCATTATGACCATTGTATCGTCAGCATATAAACTAATTTTTACTCTTTCTATTCCCTCAATCTTTCTATCTTCTCTTATAAGTGTCGCTAATAATTCCATGGCCATCACGAAACGTATAGGCGACAATGGACAACCTTGCCTAGTACCCGCCTCTAATTTTATATCTTCTGTAAATGTTTCATTCACTTTTACTCTAGTTATTCCTTTCTGATATAGTTGATCAATTAAATTTATAAATTTCATACCAAACCCAAACTTTCTTATAATTTCTTTAATCGTAATCCACTGCAAAGAATCAAAGGCTTTAAAAATATCTAAAGATAATAATCCAATCTTTTCCCTTTTTTTTGTTCTGCTATATTCACCAAATCAATTACCCTTCTAGTAAGATCTGCCATATATCTACCCTTCAGAAAACCAGCCTGATCCTTATTTGTATATTCCTTCATGAATTCATTTAGTCTATTCGCCAATATTGCAGCAACATTTTTTACATCTTGATTAATCAATGAGATTGGCCTATAAGGCTCTATATTATTCAAATATTTCCCTGGTTTAGGAATCAAAGCAATTACTGATCTATACCATGAAGTTGGTAATAAACCTCCATCCAATATATAATTAAACAGCTTCAGGAGTCTTGGTATTACCAATTCTTTAAATTGTTTATAAAATTCCGCTAAGAATCCAACCTCGCCAGGTGCCTTACCACTTTTCAATCTCTGTATCACCCCTCTTATCTCTTTTTCTGTTATTGGTGTTTCCATTCTATCTTTATGCTCCTCCTTTATTCTGATTCCCTTCCATTTATCCAAATAATCCCTTAATTTTCCTATTATATATTTTTTAGAATATAAATCTTGATAAAAACCTTTTATTATTTCCACCTTCTCCTTTGTTTTGTTACATCTCACTCCTTGTTGGTTTATTAAAATGCCAATTTCTCTTCTAACACTCTTTTCTTTCACAGCTCTAGCTAATAATTTTGAATTCTTGTTGCTATATTCAAAATATTCCCTTTTTAAGTATATCAAATCTTTTTTAACTTTTTCTATGTCCTTGCCGATCTGTTCTTTTCTCAATTTCTGGATATTTAATAATGTTTTTTTCTTCCCTGTTCTTATATGTTCCTCCTGAAGTTGTCCAATTTCTCTTTCAATTTTCTCATATTTATCCTTTAAATGTTTATTTCTTATACTATTTAGTTTAATAAATTCTCCCCTAAAAACTGACTTCATAGCATCCCACACTACGTTATATGTTACTTCGCCTGTATCGTTCCATTGCCAATATTGATTCCAAACTTTTTCCATATTTTCCTTATTTACAGGCTCATTAAACAATTTTGAATCATATATGTTATTGCATATTTTATTGTTTCACTGCTGTATTGTAACATTGTATCATTTGTAATTTTGTATATTGTATTTGATTTAACTGTTGTAAGCCGCCCTGAGTCGGCCCTGGTCGAGTAGGGCGGGGTATAAATCGAATAAATGAATGAAATGAATGAATCTCCAACTACTTTTTCCCCTCTCTGATTTCCCAATTCCCAATTGCATTAAAAGTTTAGCATGGCCTGATTCTTCGAAAATTCCAATATCTATTTCTTCTATATTCTTAAATATATCTTCAGTAACAAAAAAATAGTCTATTCTAGAATATGAGTTGTATACATGTGAAAAATATGTATATTTTCTTTCTGTTCCTTTAAATTCTCTCCACGCATCTTTTAACCCTAAAAGTTTTATCCAATTATTTAATATCTTTGTTTTTGATCCCATTTTGTCCCGGTCTACATTAGTGCAATCCATACTAGACCGAATTAAATTAAAATCACCTGCTATTATCATTTTAACCGTCTTTTCTTTTTCCAAAATTCGATATACCTTGTCTAAAAACTTATCCTGATGTTCATTTGGAGCATATATATTCACCAAGGTCACTTCTTCATCGTCTATTGTACCCTTTACAATCAAAAACCTACATTCTGGATCAGAAATACTCTTAGTCAAAACAAAACCCAATCTGGTTGAAATCAGTGTTGCCACCCCTCTTGCTTTAGAAGTTCCATATGCTTTTTCATATATCTGTATCCAACCCAGAAATAATTTGTTGGTATCTTCTGATTTTTGATGTGTTTCCTGTAAAAAAATTATATCTGGACGTAGATCATGTCTTAATTGAGATCTGTACCTTTCAGATGTGCTGGGTTGCTCTTGGTTATCCTGAGTGCTGACAGCTGGTGCTCCTGTCAGATCTCCTGTCAAACCTTGATCATCTTGACTGGCTTAGCCATGAGGAGTTGGCTCCAAACTGGCAGCTGGCTGTGAGGCTGGTGCCAGGTCCATCTCTTCCTGCTCAGAACAAGCTGAGACAACGGTCAACTGTTCTCCTCATCCTCACATCTTGGATCCCAGGCCACAACAGATAGAGAATTTAATTTAAAAATACAACAGTGGTAGGTTTAAACCCGTCTTACCCATGCAGAATAAGCCTGAACTAAATTGGCCCACCATAACCTACTGTTTTCTAATATGGGTCAGAGGAAAAAAATGAGCATTGAGACCATCCTTCTTCAATTAGCAATGTAGCTATGGCATTTCGTTATGATAACTAGTTGAATGTGCATACACCACTGAAAGAAAATAAGCAGGAGGAGAAAAAAGGGTTTTGTTAAACATTGCGCTGAACTTGGCCTCTGCTCTCCATAAAAGCTTGTTATGAAAATATTATGAACATATAACAATACATTTTAAGTGGAAGGCAATGATCCATAAAATTGGTGTGGACTAATTAGCAGATCAAATCTTTATGAGAATTGGATCACTTTCATATCCTTGGATGGTTTAATTCTAGAGTACTGTATTTAACTATCCACACATGTTTAGCAAAATTAAAATAACAGTATAAATGTTCAGTTGGGATTAAAACAACTGTGAAATGAAACCAAACAAAATGGGTGGATTTTGCTATTACAGGAACAGAGAATCCAAGTGTTGATATAACATTACAGAAAATCTAGAGCAAACACAGTCTGAATCCTAGTCTCATTTCACATGTAATTAACCTTTCTCAATCAAGCTAAGCATCCCTCCCCCTACTCCTCCTCAACAGCTCAGTACCTACAGTATATCCCTGCTTTTATGTGGATGAAAGGCAACTCTCCATAGAAAAGAACAGTTCTGTAGCCAGTATCTTCAGTCTGTGTCTTGATCAGCACTCTTTCTCTGATTTCATTTCATTGGACATTGTCCTTTTGTATCTTAATAGTACTTATATCCACACATTCATCATTTATAAGTACTATACTCCAAAATCACAGACTGTATTTTTAATACTGATTTCACACGTAACATTTGTCCATTACATGCACCATTCCTCAGAGAGGAACGGTGACAGTCTATGGCAGCAAAAGCCTGTTCTTTACAAAAGTCTCAGAGCACCTTGAGGACTAAAACTGGCTTGAACTTTTGTGCACCTTGGATACATCTGAAGAAGTCCCTGCCATCATATCAGAGTTATAAATAATAGATTCTTCAGAAGTTGTCCTCCTTCAGACTAAGGCAACTACATTTCTTTGCCCTATCCCACTCCTTTTTCAAAAAGTCAGAAAGACGGGCACCATCATACTTGGATGACACAGAGAAGATTCACATGGGGAATGAGTTTGACTAGTCTTCAGGCCAAGGCTTGGGAAGCATTTGGTTTGATCTTGGGGTCTTCTAGTTCAAGAGACAATTGGCTAATTGCCAAGAGCTGGGAGAATTTGCTATTCTAGACTACATTTAATTTAATTTAATTTTCACATTTGTATGCCACCCAGTCAGGAAGCCTGACTCAAGGCGGCTCACACAATAATCATACAATATATATATAACAATACAAATATACAATATACTCAATACACAATACACAATAATTATACAGTATTCAATACAAACAATACCACGTCACAGTATTCAATACAAACAATACCATGTCACGGCTGGTACATATACCAGAATGTCTAGCCACAGACAACTCCCTTTCAGACAGCTGAGCGGGCCAGACATGTGATTTCCCCATGCCGCAAATGCTGCCATAAATCATGGCAGGTGCATTTGTGCATGCATGGACGTGTTTGTGGATGCACAGGTGTGATTAAACACATCCGCTTCTGCTTTCAGGGTCACCATTGTGGGCCAGATGAAATGGTGCCCGGGCTGGAGCCGGTCCATGGGCCATAGGTTGTGAACCTCTGGTCTAGCCACTATAGGATCCTGGGGGTTGTTGGTCAAAGAAACCATACCCTGTTTTGGAAAATAAAAGGCCTTTCCTGGTCCAAAAAGGCCCAGTGGACAAAATTACCATATTTGCCTGCCTATAATTTTATTTATTTTATTTATTGGTTACACTTATATCCCACCCCTCTAGGGAAAAGTAAATCCCTACACAAGGCGGCTAACATCATAAAACCCTTCGTACGACAAACAAACTTATTAAAAATTACACCCCATAAAACTTATAATAAAAATTTACGGTAAAGCCGACCCTTATAATGGGCCAAAATACCGCAGGTCAGCATCCTGACCACACAACCTAATTTGGAGGAATATAAGCCGGGCCACAATCTAATAGCCAGGGATAGGCCAGACATTTGCGAAGGCCTCCTCGAAAAGCAGAGTCTTCAGTTGCTTCTTAAAAGACTGGAGCGAAGAAGCCTGGTGCAGCTCAAGTGGAATGGCATTCCACAGCATTGGTGCCGCCACCGAGAAGGCCCTTTTCCTCATCCCAGACTTCCTAACCAGTCTCAGGGTCAGCACTTGAAGTCGCGCTGACAGAGAAGAGCAAGTGATGCAGGCTACAGACCTGAGGGGAAGACGTTCCTCAAGGTAAGAAGGTCCCAACCCATACAGGGCTTTAAAAGTTAGCACTAACCCCTTGTGCCTGATATGGAAAGAGACGGGTAGCCAGTGCAGGCCTGCCAAGGCTGGGGAGATATGAACGAATTTTATCAAGCCTGTAATCAGCCTGGCAGCTGCATTCTCAACTCATTGAAGTCTCCACAGCAGGAACAGGGGATGCCCCACTGACACACTCCCCCCCCTTAAAATACAGTAAAACCCCTACTTACAAAAAAAGTCCATTCCATAGGCTTTTGCTTAAATCAAATTTTTATTCAACTTGAAGCAAACCCATAGGAAAAATTATTTTTATATGTAACTCGAAGGAAACCCATAGGAAATTGTGTAAATCGGGACATGGTTTTAGCACAAAATCATTATGTAAGTCGAATTTTATGTAATTCGAGACATGTGTAAGTCGGGGTTTTACTGTACACTGCAAATATGGTATTCACTGTATATAGTGGCCTCTAGTGGGCCAATTTGGTAATATTATGTAGTTCTGGAGTCTCATGAGGAAGGGAAGTGGAAGGGGCAGTTCTGGTGCTCCTTTCAGAAGCTTTAGAGCCTCAAAGCAGGAATTAGGGAGCGACTTGGGCGAGCTCTTCAAAGGCATTGTGCCAGAGCTGCTTTTGCAAGCCAGCTGGCACTGAGTGAAGGGAGCCATCAGGGTGGGGTGGGGTGGGGTGGGGTGGGGTGGGGGGCGATGTTTATCCTGGGGAGGAAATTATTTTTCCCTTAAAAATGTGAATACAAATGGAGTGCATCTTATACTCTGATGTGTCTTATATCCCGGCAAATACAGTATGTAAGAATGAAAAGGAAGCTCATGGGGGGATGATGTGAGAATTCAGCATTTGTGGAATGAGGGAGTTGGAGGCTGAGAAGGGTACAAGGCCCCTACAAGGTCCAGGGGATAAAGAAATTACCCTTGCCTCCATTGCAAAGGGGGAAAATATGCTACCACTGCAGTCACCACCTCTGCCTCTGCCGCAGAGCTGCTTAGGTACAACCCCCATTGTCACTGCTTTGCGTTGGATGCATGGTACTGGTTCTTTTTTTAAATTATATTTTATTGTAATATCATTACAAATAGCTCTTTGCCACAGTGGCTGACAGTTGAACTGTCATAGCACTATAACAGTAAGGATTGGGAGGAAAACATTTTGAGGGCACAGGGAATCCTGCAATCTTTACAGGACAAGAGGCACAGTACACAATATGTAACAATACACACATGCATACAGAAGAATATAGTGGTTTAGAACTGGTTAAAAAAACACATTTCAGCAAGATGTGTATTTGAACTGATTCCAAACATGGCAAAACCAATGCAAACCTAGGACTTTTTGCAAACCAGAACACACCCTAAAAGGACCTACATAAATATTGACCACCAGTCACACACACACACACACACACACACACACACACACACACACACACACACACACACACACACACACACACACACACACACACACACACACACACACACCCATCAGTCAGATCTCACTGGGATTAAAATTGCATTTAGCCCAAGGGATTTTACTTTTGATAAACTTTTGCAGAACGTGATAATGTACTAGGAGCTGAAGTTTATTTATTAGACAGGCAATATAAACCTACATACGATTGCTTGAAAGTTGGTCCTATAGTGTTCAGTCTAGCTTCTTCCTAAGTGATTGCAGCCTTTGAAATATAAACCTAACCAGAACAGGAGAAAACTTCCTCCGAAGTTCTTACTGATAGCTTTTTAAACAATCACTCGTGTAAATAAGTATTCTGCTCTGGAAAATGATTGGATAAGTATTTCTAATTTGGTCAAGAATGGAGACGGTGTCTTGTCATCATGTGTATGGCCTGAGAACTGATAAACAAGAGGTGGGCTTTCTTGAACATAAAGATGCTAAGATACCCACTAGGAGTGGATCTAACAAAAAGGGACTTATATTGGAAAAGGTGACAATTCCTGGAAGTATAAGATGACAGTGGAACATTGATTCACAAAGGAAACTGTAGTTTTTATTTAACAATATTGTCTGCAAGGGTAAGTAATGGCAACATTCATTGCCTATATATAGTTTGATAGATTATATTGTTATGCCTAGTTAGTAGGCTATGACTCATATATTAAACAAGAAATATACCGTATTTTCCGGCGTATAAGACGACTGGGCGTATAAGACGACCCCCTACTTTTCCAGTTAAAATATAGAGTTTGGAATATACTTGCCGTATAAGACTACCTCTCTTCCAATGTATACCAAATAAAAATTAACCCACACTCAACCCGAAGATGCGCAGCCCTCCGAGTTGAATGGGCAGGTTCTGGTGGAGAGCCAATCCACGCTCACGTTCTCCTCCTCGAGGTACAGGAAGATGTGTGCAGCTTGCTTCCCCTTGCTTCATACTCCCCGCACAGAGCAGGGACTCGGCCGTGGCACCCCCCACCATATGCGCCGGACATATGAAACAAGGGGAAACAAACTGCAGTTAAGTACCTGTCCTATAAGACGACCCCCGACTTTGGCACAGATTTTTCGGGGTTAAAAAGTAGTCTTATACGCTAGAAAATACAGTATGTTTGTGCTGGGTTTGCAAAATCTGCCCCAGTTCTTGCTTTTTATGTGTGAATTAGAAAATCTCCTGTCAGAACTAGCCTAGTTCAGTTAATGGTTTTCAGGGAATTCCTACTAATCATCTCCAGTAGAAAGCAAACATGAGGTAGCAGGAAAAAAAGTATGTAATCTTCATTCCACTTGAGAAGTGTTCAGTCTGCCATTTTTGTTATAATGGTCTTGCTCATGCTGTGACTCATAACATTACGGCAAAAAACATAACGAAGCTATTAGCTTGAAGGGCCTTTGGGTCTCTGTACATGTGTCTTTGCATGTGGAGAGAGAGAGAGGGAGGGAGGGAGGGAGGACTGAATGTGTCTTTAGGATTAAAACTGATTGCCACCTCAGTGGTATTCCTTTTGATCCGTTGATGCTTAATACTGACATACTAGACTAGGGGTGCCCAATTTTTTTTGCACTGAAGGCCAGTTATGTGGTTCCTCCCACCAGAAGTGGAAGTAAAATGCACCCACCCATGTGCATAATGCTGCCATAAATCACCTGCAGCTTTTGTAAACACGGCACAGTGGCATGGGTCGGATTATTTGGCAGTGTGGGCCGGATCTGGCCCACAGGCTCTAGTTTGGGCACCCCTGCACTAGACCTAGCTACCCTTTAAAAAATAATAGTTTCTGAAGCAGCATACGTAATCAACAGGAAGACTGAAGATTCTTGTAGGGCATCCTTGAGCAGCTGTGAAGATTGTGGTTTCTACAAGTGTGTGTCTGTCTGTTACTACAATTTAATGTAAGCCATATTGGGGAATCGTTTGGCTGGAAAGGCAACACACACACACACACACACACACACACACACACACACACACACACACACACACACACACACACACACACACACACACACACACACACACACACACACACACCAGAGAAGTGCATCCACATCTAATTACAAGTATCTCCTATTCATCAATATCTATATCTATAAAGCGAGGAGGTACGTTCTTATGTTGTGAATGCGTGGGCATCCCCCCATAACCCACCCCCGTGAAAATTTAACTGGCCTACCTTGCACATCCCATGGGTCAAAGAAGGGGGTCTGGATGCCGCGGGTGGGGTGCCAGCCCCATAGGCAAGGATTGTGGTGGTGGTGCGTTTGCGTGCAGCAGCACACAGGTGTCACAATTGGGTGCCCGATGCAGGCGATGGCACGCACATGCATGCAAGTGCATGGGCGTTGCACCCAGGACCCCAAAAGTGTCACCCACATGACCACCACAGCCGAGAACATGACCACCAACACAGGAACAAACTCAGGCTTTTGGATGCGCACGCCAGTGATGCAGCACCAAATGGGCTGGTGTGCGTGTGCACATTAGCACGTGCGCCACCACAATGCACCCAATGCGACTAGCAATGCTCATGGCCCAATGCCCATAGCCAAACCAAGAACGGAGGACAACCCCCGGGCAGGTAGGAAACACAGCCCCCCCCTCCCCCCAGAACGCCCCAGGCGAAGCTGGGCAAACAGGCTAGTACAATTATAAATATAGAATTAAGAAGCATGAACTATTTGCTTATAGTGGGTAGGATTCCAGTCAGAATCACACATTCTGGTATCCTTGTGTAGTGGTGACCTCCAGGCACCTCAATGCTAAGCGATTTCCTCCATCTCATCTCCCTCATAACTCTTAGCAGTGCAGATCTGATTTGTGGTTGGGGAATAAATCCCTCAAATTCAGTCCTGCTTATGTTTTCCTTTCCCAACATAAAATTGCTCCCATTGTGCATGCTTGTCTATACGCTTTCCCCTACTGTGTGTGTTTTTGTGCAAGTTGGAAAGTTTGCAAATGGCACCACTTGCAGAAAAGAATTACTACTGTAGTATAGCTATGTGAAAACCTAGGAAGTTTATATTAAAATCTAAACCAAAACAAACTTCTCACCCATTCCTATTACCAGGACGATCACTTGGCCACCAGTTTTCCCATCGTTCCCATCCCAGCAACAACCAATGAACTGTTGGGTAAACAAAGAAGGTCTTATTGACTGATATCATACCACTACATTTTGTGTGTCCACCATAGCATACATTGTGGCATAAAACATCAGATGGAACAAGTTTTATATTTTTCAAAGCAACTGCCCTTTAATTGAAAACCCAAGGTCCATCATGCTGGTTATTAAGCCACTTGCTCTCATATTGTGTTTGTATATTTCTAAATATTCAGCCTATTTTTGTTTGCTCAAATACTCTTCCAATACGTATTTCTAAATTGTTCTGTTTATTGATGTGGTTTTTATTCTTGTCCCTCTGCTATGAGGCTGTACTATGTGTGATGCTGTTTATCAAGAAATACCATGCGAAAGTTAATAATAACATAATTTAGAGCAATAATTACATTTTTATTCAATAGCTTTGGGAAAACACTGAGTTGAATAATGAGATAAAAATGAGTATCTCAGCTCTAACAGGACATTAATCAACATATTAACTGTGTAGGCAAACTGATTTGAGGCTGTTATGCCTTAATTTGTCTCAAAATCATTATTTTTAATGTATTACATAATGTACTTTAAAATATGTGTTGAAGTGATTCTGTATAAGCATTAGTTTTCCACAGAATAGATCCTACTCTTTATTCTGCCATGAATAATAGCTTTTTATCCTATACAGTATAAAATCGATATTTCAGAAACCCTGACATTTCGGAGCTGGATGAAAATAAAGCAAAATTAATCCTTAAACATATTTCCTTAAATGTTCATTCAGCTACACAGGCCACATGGGTTTCACTGGTACAGTTGAGGAGCTGGCTTTGTTTTTTTATGTTCATATTTGTTCACTTTATATTTATAAAAGAAAGAGAAGGAAGAGGGGGAAAACACACACACAAAATTGACAGAAATAGAGCTAAATCCCATATCAATCCCAAATAGAGTCAGACCCATTTTGATGAATGGGACATGTTAGTCAATGTCGAGCATGTTCAGTTTATTTTGATGAATCTGTTCTACTTAGGACTCAGCTTAGTAGTCCATAGGCAGTGAGACAAGCTATAGCATTTATTCCATATTTATTCAGTAGAACAACAATCCAGAAATGTGTGAATGTTTTTCTGGACATACATATTTAAGAGTTTTCTTCTTTTTTCCTTACTCTTTTACTCCATTAGGTGTTGAGGGAGATACAAGGTTCTTGTTCTGGCACTTTTAGTGGCCTTCATCGGTGCTATTTGGTGTTCTTGTCATATTCCTTTGATGTTATCTCTCCATATATTGGAGTACCAGGGATAAACAAATCTATCTCTTTTGCTTTCTGGAGCATTTGGATCTTATAATCACAAATTTGATCTGTCCTAGTTCTGCATTAGATTTATTCTAGTATTTTTGCTTTTTTAGTCTTCACAGAAAATTGCATGCATTTTCGGGCTCACAAAAGTTTGAAAACACTCTGTCCACAATTTTGCTAATACACACATTTTTGCAAATGTTTGCTCCTAATAGCTGTTTTTTGCATGTGGTTGTCCTAATGTTATTTTTCTTTTTAAAATAATGATCAGAGAATTGTATTGCAAAAGTCATTGTGGAACCTGGAGGATAATTGCATTCCCCTTCACATATTATTGTATGAAGGATGAACTTTGTTACTTTTTATTGAGATGATGATCCAAACCAGTTCTTACCCCCACACAATAACCAAACTCCTAGTTTTGCTTTCTGCTGTTCCTACTCTTCCCCAGCCAGAGCTTCAGAAATGTACTTTTATTGGCAGAGCAAGGATTCACAACCTATGGCCCACAGTGCCAAATAATATGCCCTCTGACTTTGCTCCAGCCGCTGCCACCGCTGGAATTGGCCGTGGACTCATTTATGGCCATCATAAATGCATTTATGACAGCCATAAATGAGTCCGTGGCTGTCACAAATGCATTTACTACAGCTGTAAATGAGTCCATGGCTGTTGTAAACACACGTTTTACGGCAGCATTTACAGTGGGGGGAACCACCAGTCCGGCTCGCTCAACTGTCCGAGGGGGCATGGTCCGGCCTGAGACTGAAAAATGTTGAAAACCTCTGGGCTAGTTTTCCAGGAACACCATACCCAGTATGGTTAGTAGATATACTGGCTGGGGGATATTTCCCCCCGCCCTCACATTTTGTCCCTATCCATTTGAGAGAGCAACATGAAGGAAACAGTTGCTCAATCAAGAGGCCTAAGAGCTAGTTTTGCACAGAGAAAATGGGCTCATGGATGATGCAGATTAGATCCTTTCAATCTGGCTTCAGGCCTGGTAACGGGATGGAGATTAATTTGGTCGCCTTGGTGGATGACCTACTCTGAGAGCTGAACTTGGGAAGTATGTCCCTGTTGGTTCTGCAGAACCCCTCAGTGGTTTTCAATACCATTGACCATGGTATCCTTCTGGGCTGTCTATCGCAAGGATATGTCTTGGAGGCAGTGGCTCCAAGTCCCATTCTAATGTTTCAGAATAGGTCTGGTTCCTTCTGGCGGAAAGAGCTCAGAAGATGGTGTTGGGGGACTGTTTGACACATGGCTGTTTGCTGGTGGCATTCCTCGAGGTTCTGATTTGTCCTCCATGTTATCTATACCTATAAAAATGGGATGTGGCCATGCGTGTCCAGCCTGCATGACCACACCTGTCCATACTATCCCGTAATGAGCCGCCAACACTTACCTTACCTCCCAAAGACCAACCCCTCAAGGGTCCGGAAGCCGACAGTGAGGCCAATGCCCCATGATCAGGAACAACAAGAAAATGGTCCCCATTGTCCTTTGTGCCATAGCGTGCCTCAGCCAATCAAGCATGAGGACATGAACACAGAGGAGGCAGTACAGCCAGCGTGCGCAACAGAAAAAAACCACCTCACATGCCTTTCCCCCCTCAACAGCAGCAACATGAAGGGACTCTCCGGTGACCCTGAAAAGCTGCCTTGCTGACGCCAATGCCACCATTCCCACCGCCGCCTCCCCAGCAGAATTCACCCAGCAGTTCGGCTGGGGGCGAAGGAGGCGGAGTGGAGAGTTCTGCAACTCGAAGGGTCTCTCTGGTGGGTCTAAAAAGCTGCCTCACCAGTGCCACCACCACTGCTGTTTCCACTGCCACCACCCCAGCTATTTACCTTTGAGTTTTGGGTCTCTCCTCTCAGCCTCCTTCTCCTCCAGCCAACCTACCAGGCGAACTCTGCTGGGGCGGCAGCGGTGGGTATGGTGGCAGTGGTGGTGTTGGTGGGGAGGTGGCTTTTTAGTACCGCTGGAGAGTCCTTTCGTGTTTTGTTGTCTCTCCTCCCCGCCTTCTTCTCCCCTGGCCGAACTGCCGGGCAAAATCCGTTGGAGCGAAGTAGGTGGAAACAGCAGCGGCGGCAGCGAGGTGGCTTTTTAGACCCGCTGGAGAGACCCTTCATGTTGTAGGACTCTCCACCCCGCCTCCATCGCCCCTGGCCGAACTGCTGGACAAACTCTGCTGGGGCGGCGGTGGCAGGAATGGCAGCGGGAATGGCGGCAGGAATGGCGGCGGCAGAGAGGTGGCTTTTCAATTTGAACATTGACTTACAATTCCCTCCAAATCTCTGATCCACAGCTTGGGTGTGCTCTAAGATTGAGCTCTGAGCCTGGGTGTCCTGGCCTTAGCAGTGGTCAAGAGAGAAGTTCCACAGTTAAAACTGGCAGGCCAGCTATGCTCATTCTTGGAAATGTCTGATCTGGCCAAGAAGACATGTACTTTAGTTACATTCCAGTTAGATTCCTATAACACTCTGTGTGTGAAGCAGCCTTTGGAATGCATTCAGGAGGTCCAAAATGCTGAATCCAAATTGTGAACCATGGCTGGTTTGGGGGAACATTTAGCTTTTCTATTGCAGCAACACCACTAGCTGCCAATCCATTACTGTGTCCAATTCAAAATGCTGGATTTGATCTAAAAACCCTAAATGACTTGGGTCCAAGCTATCTGAAAGTTCACTTCACCCAATAAAAAGCTGACTAGATTTTAGGGCAGGGGTGCTCAAACTATGGCCTGTGGGCTAGATCCGGCCCCTGACACCAATTCATCTGGCCCACAAAGCCTCCGTCACTCCTGGAAGTGGAAGTAAAATGCACCTGTACAGTCACCAGAAGTGACTAGGGCTTCGTGAGCCAGATTAATTGGCATCGGGGTCCAGATTTGGCCCCCAGGCCATAGTGACCGGTTCCCTGAACCACATGACCAGCTTGTGGCCTGAAAAGTTTGGGCATCCCTGTTTTAGAGTCATTGGGGAGGCCTTTCTCTCAGTCCTGCCATCTGCACAAGTTCTTTTGGTAAATACAGTGAACCCCCGCTTTACGAAATTAATCCGTTCTGTGGGCTTGTCCTTAAAGCGATTTGTCCTTAAAACTAACTGCTCATAAGAATGCATTGGGGGGGGGGGGGGAATTCCCAAAAAAGTCCATGAAGCGGACCGTCATTTCCTATGGATTTCTTTCCTTGAAGCGAGTTTTCTGGTAGGTGGACTGTCCATAAAGCAGGGGTCCACTGTATAGGAAAGAGGACCTTCTTTCTTTCTTTCCACTCCCAAGCTGTGCAACTCCCTTCTGAAGGGAATCAGACCCATTGAGATGTTAGTCAAAGCTGGCCCTCTCTTTGTGCAGGATTCCCTCCCACCCCACAGTAACTGCTTGCCTATGAGTGTTTTTCCCCCAAATAAGAAGACATGACACCCCAGCATCTTATTTTTTAAAATTTAAGGTAACAGTTTGATTGATTTTTAATATTGAAGTAATTTAACCTCTCTTTTTTTTAGCTTTTAGTATTGTACGTTTCAAGAATGTGTCATTTTTGGGCAGAACAGTAGGGTACAAAGAGTAAGAAATGAAATGAAAATAAAATGTATTCCTTCCTGTGTGATAGGTTAAGCTGCAAGAGAGTAACTGGCCCAAGGTCACCTAGTGAGCACCATGGCCAAGTGGTGGTTTGAATCCAGGCTTCCCACCTCCTGATCCAACACAATAACTACTGTTGTACAGTAGCTGCCATCCCAATGGCAACACAATGGATTGGTTCAGGAGGAGCTGCTTTAAGCCAAGCCAACCGATGTTCCACTTGCCCAGTGTTGCTCACCTCCTTTGGCAGCAACCCTTGATGGCTTGCTTCCTCATGCCACCTGAGATGACAGCCACTGCATCTGGCGCCTTCTACAAACAATGGCTGTGCTTTAGCATTCAAGCATGACCCTCTCCCAGAGACGCCACAGCCTTGTTCATTCTATATTTAAAACAGACAAGATGATGCCTCTGGAAGACATCGCTTTGACTATAAAGTTCCTTTGCTTTCTTCAGTCTCTCTCTCTCTCTTTCCACCTTGCCCCCAGACCCATTTCCCATTCCCTTCTCTTGGCTACAGACTGGATGAATGATATGCCATACAATGTTCAAATTGGTAAGCGCTCAACATTTTAGCAATGCTAATGTCAGATGCCAGACAAACTGGATGTCAAACAAAGACTAGCTTGGTTTATAAGCATTCCCTGCGATGTGCAGAGCTGGCTCCAGTTAAGCATTTCAGAAGACAATTGGGTAATGTATGCTGGGAAGCCGGTCAGGCCACTTCATGTACAACGAGAAGCAGCAAAGAGAAGTTGTAACTGATGTTTTTGATGGCTGAGAAACAAAGGAAAGAAAAGACAGGCTTTGATCATTAGCTAAGTTCTCCGATCTCCCTTTAGTTTCTAATTTGAAGTGCTTCATTCTATAACTGTTTCATTTAGACCAAAAGGGCCACTGTCTTACATGTGAGCACACATGCACATTCCACTTTTATGTATTAAAAAAAGACATAACACAGTAGAGAAAAAAGGAAGCACAATTTCTTCTCAGAAAGAACTAATGGATATTAATCATGGAGAAATATAATACCTCACAACCGGAAACCACACATGAATTGTTGTTAAAGATTCAGCCCCGTCGTCTCCAAATAATACACCTTGTTTGAACATAGGATGTCCATGCCATGATCCTGTTACATGCTTAAAAAGTAACACATTTGCATCGGAGTTGACACTGGTGAAATCGATTCAAATTTACTCATTTGCATGACACACATGTAATCTCACATTATATGCCCCTAACATGAGTTATCTGAAACAGTCATGAATGGGTTGTTTATTTGAAACTGATTTTGTGTGTGTGCCCAGGTGAATTAATGCATATTTTCCCTTTATATATTTAGAAATGCATTTACTGTGGAACCAGTTTCAACACCAGGTGGCACATGTGAATATGACGGTGTATCTACATCCCGTCTCCATTACAACAATCATATGTAGCCTTCTGAATTCACCAGATAATGGATATTGGTTTTGTGCTATCACCATCCTGAACCATCAGTTCCCACATTTGACTAATAGACAAGAGGTGGACTGGAGCAATGCTTTCTGATGTTGTCTTGATGACATGGTTGATGCAGAATGAACTGCTCCATTCCTGGACTCAGTGAAGAACAAAGACTAACACTCTAAAGCTTTCCTTTCAAAACAATTTCCTTTCTTGATAGGAAATAGTAAGCAGCTTGTGCTTGCATGGAGCAACAAGAACCATAAAGAGTCTTGTAGCACCATCAATTAAAAAGCATTCCTTTGGCACAAGCTTTTATAGACCTTTCTGCTCTTCTTCAGGTGCATTGAGAAGATGCATCACCACACTTACATGCAACCACACTTACATGCACCACACTTACATGCACCACACTTATCTTGTCAGATCATTGTGGCAGCTTTTACAGCAGGATCTCTTATATATATATAACAGGAAATTTCCTTAAGAAAATACAAGTTGTTGTTGCTTTTGGGGTGGTGGTGTCCCTGCTGTTTGAATTACATCAGCAATGAGAGAAGCCCTAATAGACAAAATAGTTTCTAGTAGTTCTCCCAACAACAATAATGCGGTTATGTAAAAATCTTGAAATCTTACAATTATGGATAGGAGAAATGAAAATAAAGCTTTGTCTTTGGTATGATAATTAGGCAGAGGTTTAACAGTGGCTCACATGAATTATTGTAAATCAGAAGGAATTCCTTCATTTTTTATCCCTAGTGAGATAAACATAGTTTGTCACATTGAGAGAATATTCTATAGCATAGGAATAATCAGTGCACATTGTTGCCTCCAATTTTCCATCATTTTATATTTCAGCGTCAAACAAAAGTAAAGCCTGCTGCACAATGTAGTCCCAGGTAGAAGGAGAATTAGCTGTATAATATGCACAGTTTCAGGAAGTATACAGTGAAAGGGAAAGCTGCTTGTATTAAATCATATTGTTTGCGGTGCTTACCAATGCTATAGAATTCACTTGGATTTTCACCGCGGTGTGCTTTGCATGTTGCTTGTATTAAGCAAATGTGCCACTCGCCTCGCTGTTCACATCCCCATCACATACCCATGCAGCCCTTGGAAAGAAAGCTGAATTCACATGGACACATCTGACACATCATACCAACAAATGATTGGGGATTGGGAGTTGTTGCGGGAGGAAATCCTGATACCATGAAATGCCCAAGCAGATACGGTCCAGCCAGCTCCTTGGGGAGAGCTCTCTCGAACAACCCCAACCAGTATCTTTTATTGCCAAAATTCAACAGCAGATAAGAATACAGGAACAACAGTGCATTCAGTAGAAAGGGAGCAAAATGGGTTGCATAGTGAACAATAGAGAGTATTCAGCCGTAGGTACATTCGGCATACATTGTTTCTAACATTAGGGTACCGTGTGAGAATCATGCAAGCTACAGTATGTGCCTGATTGGTTAGGGCAGCTAAGATAGCATACTGGCCTTGTGAAACCTGCGTGATTAGTCTCTCCATAGACCTTGATTACATGTGTGCTGACATTCTTTCAAGGAAAGATTGAAACATAGTAAAGGGATGCAGGACATCTCTCAGGAGGAACTCATAAGTCAAACAGGAGTGTGTGCACTCTCATGAACTTGGCTTATGGTTCATCCCTATCAGATTCCCACATGCCCCCCCCCATATTCCAACATATCCCCTTTTTCATTTTTAAAAGAAGGATTGAAAAGCAGATTATACCTTTTGCCTTTAAAATTTCTTTTCGACATCATGATTTCTTTACCAGTTAATTTTGCTGTATTACGCTGCATAAATGAACGGCATTGAAGAAACAAGTTAGGAACACATTGGATGCAGCAGCAGAGAAGTATGAGAAAGCAACCTCCAATAATCAAACACATCATAGCATTGATAGTATGAGTAATATTAGCTTGGAAATTAGAAATGTATATGCAACAATGTGAGTGAATGAGAGCACAAACTCTACCTTTGCTGGCAAGCACTATATCTGAAGCATATCGATTCTGGAGAACAACCTCTCTAATTTTGCCCATTTCTTGGTTGGCCAATTTTAGGGCTTTGATTGACTCATTAAACATGGCAACAGTCCAATTAGCCAAGATGTGAATGTTTCTGTAGTTGGCAGATGTGCCAACAGCCGGAATAATGGCTCTTCCCACCTCTGACCAACCAGACCATTTCAAAGGATGGGAGGCTCGACGGTTGCGAAGCCGAGCTCCCTGAATGTAGGATGAAATCATTACAGATGGTAAGAGATACCAAGCATGCAGGTGCCAGTCCACCAGGGGGGAATGAACCTATAAACTCTCCGACCACATAGCAGCCAGAGGTTCCCCAACAAATTAGTGATTCCCCACCAAGGACTAACCACCTGACTTACCATGGCCCGTATAAGATTGCATACTTGGGTGCAGTGTGTGCGATTGCCCATTACTTGTTCATGACATTCATATTCAGTGACACGTGTGTAGTCTGGGTTGGAGGTATTGAGCACTGGCCACTCTGAAAGAACATTGAAAGTTTTTGCACAATAGGGATACTCTCCCACCTAGGTGCAGTTTTTGCCAGTGCTATTGCTATGAGACCAGCAACACGCAGCCCTCTCTTGGATTCTGTCACCTACGGCCAATATGGCATTAGTATCAGCTTGCTTAACTAATACTCCAGGCATGGGTGGGGGTGCCTTCCATTGGGAGTCATTGAGTGGGACAGCATGAAAAACCAAACCTCCGTGGGCTCTAGTGGGCATATGCATACGTATCCAACAATCACCATAATTCAACCTTTTTGTCATAATCTGAGCATCTAACACAAAAGCATTATTTTCCCAGAGACCTTGTTCTGGTATTCCAGCAGGTCCAAGGTTCAGTCCATGTTCCAGGCCCTGCTCTGATATTTCAGTGGGCCTGGGAGTGGGTAACAGTCCATTTGTTCCCAGTCCCTGCTTCGGTTTTCTGATGGGCCTGGGATTACGTGAAAGTCTGTTTTTTCCCTGTCCCTCCTCTGGCATGTCGATGAGTCCAGGTTGAAATGCAAATTGTCCATTTTCAGGCATCTCCACCAGGGTCCCGGTGGGTCCGGGGCTAAATGCAATTGACTCTCCCACCAAACAAAGCAGAAGTCCAATCATTGTGACAGTAGAATTAGCATTTAAGCAGGCCACTATTGCAGTGAAATAATTCTCAGAAGTCTCTTCTTGACCTTCCTGAACAATGAGGCATTTAGCCTGAGCTGATAATTTTTTTACCATTCCCCAAGTGACTTTTGGCAAGTCTCCTGACAGGCGGTGGGGGCGGTGGCATTTTTGCTGCCGAGCCCTTTCAGTACTTCCGCTAAGGGACATCGCTTCTTGCATCTCCGTGACCAGGTTGGCTGGTGCTTGGTGCCAGCTCATCTCTCGGTCCTTGGTAGGGTCAGACACACCTTCCAGGAATCCAGACTGCACCTGCAGGGGTGGAGACAGCTGCAAAACCCTGTCCCCAGCTGACTAAGGGAGCGGGGCCCTCCCAAGTGGGATTAGGTGGTTGCTTGAAAGTGACTAGGGGTCTTTCCAGTGGCAATTCCCGGCCAAAATGCCATTCCACTGGGGTATGCGTGGAACCATGGGGGGTCAGTAGATGATTGAGCATGAACAGTGCCTTGGCCAAAGCCTCAGGGACTTCGGCAGGGGTGAGACCCCTTCCTTTCAATTGTTTATGAAGGAGAGATTTCAGCATGTGATGAGCTATCTACTGTGACCTGGAGATGGAAAAGAGGAATGAAAGCAGGAACAAGAGTAACATCCATTTGCCAAACCGCCCCAGGTACTAGACCTCGCAGGTTGACAGCAGCAAAAGGGTAGAAAATAGGTGATAGAGAGCAAGAGGGGCAGGCAGAAACAATGTCCCTAGCCTGAGCATGAGGGATAGAAAATTGACATTCCAAACATGTGGCGTTAGTGTGAAAATAAGCATGAGCTTGAACAGGATCAGTGAATAAAGGCAAAGTATGGAGAACAGAATCGGCGGCAGCATTGCCGAGAGAAATAGCATCTGCAAAACCTGTGTGGGAGTGGACATGTGCAACAAAGTAAGGATGACAACGGTCACAGAGTAAATTCTGTAGGTGCAGAAATTGTGAAAGTAGAGAAGGATCAAGAGCTGGGGTGATATAAGCAGACGATAGACATACTGAGTGTCAACAATGAGATTGAATGGAACGTCAGCAAAGGTTTGAAAAGCGAGAATGACAGCAGCGAGTTCTGCACGCTGGGCGAAAGTGCAAGGAAACATCAGTGAAAACAGTTAAAGCATTTGGGAGAGGGCATTCCAGCTGTAAAGTAAACAGGCAGCAAGGCACCTGATAAATAAACTGCAAACATGGATCCTTAGGAGTGGAAAGAGAAATTTCATTAACATCAGCAACAGTTATAGGAAGAAAGCAAGAAATAGCATAAAAATCAGTTCCAACAGTGCCTGTGAAAGCAGGAGCTTCTAAGAGTCCTGTAGGCAGTTTAGGAGAAGAAAGAAGAATAAGCGTTAGAGGACCATGGGCTGGCACCCTGTCAAACATGACACAATTTAAAGCAACATTGAGCTGATGCAAAGCATGCTGCATTGCCTTAGTTACTGGAATGACATCAGCAGGATGGGTGTGACCACGCAGGCCATCAAACAAAGGTTTAAGCAAGTCCATTGGCAGTGCCAGAAACGGACGTGCCCAATTGAGATGATCTAAAAATTGCTGCGAAGAAACCAGTGTGAAGGAGGAAGGCATAGTTAACATTGGGGAAAAAGGAGCAGAACAGGTAGCAGTTTGTGCCCAAGATAGTTAAAAGGAGCTGTGCGCTGCACTTTCTCAGGTGCAATGATCAGTCCCTTATTTGCAGATGTCAGGACTGAGGGAGAGGCTCTTGGTGGGCCATTGGTGTCTCAAGTTTGAGAATCCGCTTTCTTCCGACTTCCTCCCTCTATGAGAGATCTGTGTGAGAAACCTCTGTGTGATTCTGGGAGTCCAGCCAAAGCCTTGCAAACTGTTACTCTAACAGCAAAAAATAAATAACCTGGCTGGGCAATTCCAGCTCAAAGTTGTACCAAAGTTATCTTATCAGTCCCAAGCTGATGAACAGAGAAGGAATGCTGTGTTCCTCTGAGACAAAAATAGCAATCCTGAAAGAATAAATGATTAATTCTCTGGAAAGAAGCTGTGGACTGTATAAATGAAAATGCATAAGTTGACTAGACATGTCATTTTTTAAAAAGGATCCTTATTTCACCAAATTTTTTGCTCACGATGACCTCTACCATCGGAATCACATTCAGGAAATCTCCAAATTGTTTTATCTACACTCTGGGGGTGGACTAACAAAAAAAAATTCCCTTCCCCCAATCCTGGTCAGCCAAGAGACCAGATTTCAGCTTCTCTCTCCACCCCTCTGCCATGGACAGCTGGCCAGTTTGTGCCATGAAAAAAAGGTGGGGAGGAAGAAAGCCCGGGTTACACAGGCATAGCTTGCCTGCTCTAAGCCAAGCAGAAAAGGAGGGGAATTGATATCTTCTCCCCTCAAAACCATTCAATGCAACTCCCAAATGAAAGTGATTTGGGGCACTTTTAACCAACTTTGTTTATCTTACACAGATAAATGAGTAACCACATGTTCGGATACTGTTTTCTGCAATATTTCCCATAAAAAAACCAACTTGATTAATTTGTCCAGTAGGACGTGAGGAGAAACTATGTGTGAGCAAGCATCCCATTTTTGGAACCACTGTGTTTCCGAATTTACATTTCTAAAATGGCAAAATGAGCCAACATGATGAGAGTCTTACTTCCTCTATACCCTAAAGGCATGAGGAGAGATTCAGGGCTAGGCAACATGCAATTTTTATTTTTATCTTTTTCAAAATTTTCCCTTATGATTGCAAACTAAAATTTCCTGTGGCCCAGGTGTGTCACTAATTGCATTTCCACATCCTGTTTAAAAGGATGGCTGTATTCAAACTTAATGTCCCTGCTATGTTCTTAATTTCTAAGTTACTGACCTACCCACTTTATGTTCCCCGAGATATAAAAACAAGGTATCAAAATCATGAACAGAATTCACTATCAACATTCTTCTTATTATTTTTTTAGAACAAGACCCCAACATATCACAAATATCATCACACACAATCATGCAAACACAAATTCTCTCACTTATACATACATTCTCTGGGCACCCACACACTCCCACATTCTCAGCACACATTCATGTGTTCAAATTGATTTCTCAGAATGCTTTATCAGCCACCCTGGGTTAAGTGCTTCTATTTCCACCTGGACTACAGACTTTTTCTCTAGGGTTTTATCCTACCCAATCCCTTTCGTGAACTGACACTGCAATATTGTCTACCTGCCCAACAGGTCTCTGTAGACCATGGAGCAAGCCATGGCCCGATCAGTCCATTCTTGCACGAAAACCACCTACTGAGACGGGGTGATCATGGCTTTGATCAGCGTTCTCCAATCCAGAGGAAGCATGTCAGTGTTGTTAGCAAGTCCTTCTACCATCGAAATGGTGAAGTAGCTGAGCATGCCATTCTTTGACACTTCTCCTGAGCTCTTTGTAAATGCCCCAGGACAGATTGTTGTACTGTCGAACTCCCCCTGCTCCCACGACAATCGGACAAGTAGCCAACAAGGGCATTGCATCACTGACATCCTCCGTGTTCCCCCTCCTCACAGTTTCCTGAGCCATTTCTCTCAGCCCTTGGTACGGTTGGTAACCACTGGGATCTGGATCTGGCAGGGAAGCTTATTGGGGGGGGGAGGGTTTCAGTGTGGGCAGAGCCAGATCTGCTGGCGGGAGCAATTGGGGAAAAGATGTTGCGTCTAGCTCATATCGAAACAATGCATTTCTGGGGGTACCTTTGTTCAATCTTTCTATAGCTTCATAACAGATTTGCCAAGTGTGGAGAATAGCAACAGACTTGTAGGGCTCCTCTCGAAAGAAATCCCCTAGTCTGCGCTAGTCCTTAAGGGACAAAGAGCCATTTGCAGGATACCATGGACATTCTTTAGCCATTTTCAAAAGCAGATTTTCAATGTTAGTTTTTTCATTCTTATGGTTACATTTGCTTACTAGAAATTCTAGGTCTTTGCTGTTGCTGTTCAGAAGTTAGTTTCTGACCCATTGTTACTCACCCTGGGAGCCGAAGCTGAGGGACGCGTCTCATCTTGAGGCCTATTTCCAGGCGAGGGTGAGTGATCGTTGCCGTTGGTCGCCTCACACGGGGCACCACTTGTTGCGGGAGGAAATCCTGATACCATATAATGCCCAAGCAGATGCGGTCCAGACAGCTGCTTGGGGAGAGCTCTCTCGAACAACCCCAACCAGTATTTTTTATTGCCAAAATTCAACAGCAGATAAGAATACAGGAACAATAGTGCATTAAGTAGAAAGGGAGCAAAATGGGTTGCATAGTGAACAATAGAGAGTATTCAGCCGAAGGTACATTCAGCATACATTGTTTCTAACATTAGGGTACTGTGTGAGAATCATGCAAGCTACAGTACGTGCCTGATTGGTTAGGGCAGCTAAGATAGCATACTGGCCTCGTGAAACCTGCGTGATCAGTCTCTCCATAGACCTTAATTACATGCGTGCTGACATTCTTTCAGGGAAAGATTGAAACATAGTAAAGGGATGCAGGACATCTCTCGGGAGGAACTCATAAGTCAAACAGGAGTGTGTGCACTCTCATGAACTTGGCTTATGGTTCATCCCTATCAGATTCCCACATGCCCACCCACCCCCCACCCCATATTCCAACAGGGAGTTGGTGGGTTTTTTGTATGCTCTGTCAACATCTTAATCAGAGTGTCACACCAGGGCAACAGAGTACCTTTCCTGCACTGAAAGCTTGTCAGGTACTTAATCCTTCAACTTGTATTTGCTCTCAGAGATGTTCAAATGAAGCCAGATAAGAACATGTGATTGTCGTGTTTTCTGTCACCCTTCAGATTTGTCACAGCCCAGGGAATCACCCTTCTTCATACACAGCCGTGCTCATTTCAGAATCCATAAGAAAAATATAGTTCTTCTTCTGAGTTTCCATTGTTGTTTTGTTGTCAATTTTTTGGAAAACCAAACAGCTCTCTCTGGATTTGCCATCCACTTGCCTTGGAGTAAGCACGACTGAACATGTGTAACTTATTTTCATGTAGACAGTTAAAGGGTTGCCCTGTTAATTGAGCGGGCTGGCTGCATTTTTCTTTGATACTGCAGGATCAACAAAAGGATTTAGAAGAGTAATTAAGTTTGGATTAGATGTGCCTGGCAATTTGTGAGTGATCTCAAACAACAATTTGAGCAAATTCCAGTGGAAACTACAACACAATGTTGCACTATGAAGGGCTTCTGTTCATGATTCCAACCACTCCATTCCACCTCACACTTCCAATTTCCTCTCCATGGCTGGTGAATTTTGAGTAGTCATTGATCTCATTCAATCTTTCCCTGAGATGTTTCACATTTTCCATCAGCCCCAAAGAATTCCTTTAAGTTCTTCAAACCTTTCTGTTCTTCCTCTCCATCTATTAATACTTCCCTTGTGTGCATGGGTGTTGTTGTTTGAATCTACATCAGAGCAATATTCATAACTTGAACATCAGGGGAAATTATTAAAGCAGAAGAAAAAGATACTTCAAAAGGGACTGAGTCCACAGCTGGTGAAATCTTCTGATTAGCTGCCATTTTGGTTTCTACCTGTTGCCAAATCAAGGCCTATTAAGCATATTTCAGTCTCAGAATTGTGCAGTCTTAAATCAAAAATGAGAGCAAAATGTTTGAAGAATTATTGTTCAAACAATGGTCATTGGTTTCAAAAACTTGGCAAATTTAGGATACTTAGTAAGTACTGAGTGGGTGTATATGGACCTCTGAACAGCACAAGTCGCACCCTGCCCCACAGCAACACCCACCGGGAACAGGGCATATGACTTGTTTTTTCTATCAATAGCCTTTACTGCACGCCAAACATCTAAAATGTTGTGTTGTTTGGCTCAAAGACTAGGAAAAAAGTAGTGGGAAGGGTTTGATGATCTATTTCATTACCACTTCCACATCCCATTCGATCCTGCACCCTCTAGCCCAGCTCAGGGCTTTGAACTAAAAATTAATTATGGGAAAGCTAATCGCAAATATCCCAGCAGCCTTTCCTAATCTGACTCAAATTTACAGCACATGGCCCTGTATCCACGTAGTTCTTATTTTCTGGGTCCTGTGTTTTTTCTCTTTTAGCTTAGCGGCTTCTTCTTCTTTAAATGCCGTATCTGATTCCAAATATTGGCTATCATCTTGGCGATCAGCCGTGAAGATTGTCCTGGGAAGAATATAATGCTGTGGCCTTCCATTTGCCTTCCTCATTGGAGCATGACACATGTACCACTGATCCAGTTCCGTGAGCCACTTTCTGGTCCTGAGCCCTTTTGGCACACAAAGCCCTCATCAACCCCAGGCCAGCATTGATGAAGCTGCTGCCTTCCATCATGATGGATTCAAGTGGGATTTAATCCACTTGGGGACCACCACCCTACCCTGCTGACTTTGCCACGCAAGGCCATTAGTCCTCAGGATTGTCATGTTAGTTAATCACTGCCTGATGATCGGTGGTGAGTTGCTGGTAGTATGGTTTACTCTATTAGCATAGCAGGATGACCTGGCCAGACTTCTTAATTTTGCTTAGTTTAATTTAGTTTAGGTTACCTTTGTTATTGACAACAAGGAAAAACTTGATACCAGGATCTGCTTTGGCTCTTTTCTCTTTCAGCATCAAACTGAATCACTGTACTGAATTAGAAGAAATTAATGTCACAAAAGCCTATATGTGTGTAGGATCCAGGAAAAGAACTTTCAGCGGGTTATATCAAGTCTGAAGGATTCAAGAGCAGAACTAGCAAGGTGGCAGTTTCTGGTGGCTCTCTCACGAGCAAACCCATTCCCAGCTGCATTTTTCTCAATAATATTCTTCTGTTTATATAAGTTAGGCAAGGTCTCTTTTCCATCTGAATGTAATAATGAAGGGGAAAGATCTCAGCAGAAATAAAATGCTGCCTTAAATCATTACTGAGAGAGAGAGAGAGAGATCCTGATTCCAAAGAAAACCACTGCCCAAATAATTTGTTCACTATTATGTGGCTGCTTCAGAATGTCAGTAAGCACATTTGCACAGAAGACATATATGGCTATAGGGAACTACCTCATCTTTAGCATAATAAGAGTTTGCATATTGCCATCAGAAGGAATTTGCACAAGGACATATTCTCTGGCAGGTAATTGTAAGCAAATTCCTTAGGATCAAAAGGGGAATCAAATGAAAATAATGTTTAGGGGCTTGAGAAGGGATAGATGGAGTTTGTGCCAGTGATAGACTTCACGCAATTGAGTCCCCCAAAGAAGTCAGACATCCTCCCCTGAGGAGCTGGCGTGTTTCGCTAGAAAGCAGGAGTGTGAAGGACAAACTTGCAAAGATAAAAGGGAGTCTGGGAAGGTGTGTGGTTCCTGATCAAAGTTCAAAGATGGCATGTGTAGATTCAGAGACAAAAGAGCAGGAACAAGGATCAAGCAACTGGCTCATCCTCATCTCTAGCTCCTCTTCATCACTCCCCCACAGTGTTCCCTGTGTTACACAAAGGGGGATTTTAGAACGGGAGTGCGGTGAATTAGTAGTTAAGGCACTGTTTGATATCCGATGGAGTGAGCCCCTGTCTCTGTCCTAGCTCCTGCCAACCAGCCTACTTGCAAGAAATTGCAAGTAGATAAATAGGCACCACTTCGGTGGGAAGGTAAAGAGTGTTCCGTGCACTCCAGTGTCTAGTCATGCCTGCCACATGGCCACAGAAACATCTGCAGACACAGACAGCCCTGGCTTTTTGGCTGTAAACGGAGATGAGCACTGGAACCTAGAGTCAGATACGACTGGGTTTCGAGCAAGGGCAACCTTTACCTTTACCTATTGCTTACTATTTTGGTTTGGTTCAAATCAAATTACAGCAATCACATCTGTTTTGAATAAGAGCTATTCATCCTGCCCATTTTAATAGCTTGCCACAATTGGGTACTGTATCTCCATGTATGAAACTAATGGGCACTAGTGTTGAGACACTTCTTGAACAGACACAACAAAAGTACAATGAATTGCATCTATGCGTTGTATGCAAGGTTACTTGTGAAGAAGATTTGGAAAGCTTCAGTTTGGGCAGAATTCTGCTGTCAAGGTTTTGACTAGCAAGGCTTATTTAGATCACACCTACTCAGTTTTAGGAACAGTGCCACAGGTTGACTGTCCATTTCCAAGCTCAAGGCAAAATGCAAGTAACAGCTTCTGTCTGGAAAGGAACACTTTCTGTGATATCATCTTGGAAAACACTTTTATGTTATCAGCAAATGACTTTCCTTCCTTCCTTCCTTCCTTTTCGTGATGAGGCAGATGGCAGCTTAAAGGATGGCTATTTTGGCCATGCCATCCCCTATCTATTCTTTTTTTAAAATATTTTTTATTAAATGGTTATACATATAAAATACAAAACACAATACAAATCAAATAGGTTACACAACATAATACTTATAAGGTAATCAAAATACATAATACTAAAACGACTTTAAGAAGAGAGAAAGAAAAAAAAGATGAACACTCCTATCCTAATACCTAAAAAAACTTATTACTTATTACTTATTGCTTAATAGTTATTCTCAAACCTTAAATATCATCTCTAAAACTCATTTTCCAATAAGTCTTGTAGTACCATTATGAATAGGGAAATAAAAAAATAAAAAATAAAAAAGAGAATATATATATATCTTAACCTATAAATCCAAGGGTTAACCGTTGGAACTGGCTATAGGTTGCTATGCGTCGCCCTACTGACCCGCACCCACCCTTCGTGCGCATGGCCGAAGTGGGAGCCAGCGGAGAGGGGGGTCGCAACCCCCCACCCACTGATATTAAAGGGGAAACCCCGATCTACTTTCACGACTCCACACAAACAAAGCACCATAACACAATAAAGCCCCCCTCCCTACCACCTAGCCCACCCTTCCTAACCCCCAATGACCACGCCCCCCTCCCCCCACCTAACCCACCCTTCCTAACCCCCAACGACCATGCCCCTCTCCCCACCACCTAGCCCACCCTTCCTAACCCCCAATGACCACGTCCCTTCTCCACCACCAAATAAATAAATAATTTTTAAAAAATTACTAAAAACAGTCAAACACATCCAAAAATACACAAAAACAAAAACACCAAAAACAATACAAAGTAAACAAAGACACAATCAAAAACAAAACAAACAGACAAAAAATACAAATTCCAACCCCTCCCCCCCCCCCCCGCCCACACACACACACACAAAAGAAAGAAAACAAGCAAACTTACCAAAAGATATGCTACCTCCACCAGGACTGGAAAAGAAATGAATAAAGAAAGAGACTACTTACCAGAAGAAGCTCCACCCAGAGGCCAGGAGAGAAAAAAAAGTCAAAATACAATAACCCCTACCAGCACCACCTGCTGGCCACAATAGTAAAAACAATTCAAAAACACACAACAGCCCCAAACAAAAGGCCACAAGAGTAAAAACAAATCAAAAACATAACACAAATTCACAATTTTACACAAAAGGTCACACCAATTAAAACAAGTAAAAAAATTACACTAAATACACTTTAACACAAATCACAAACATATGTCAATAAAATACAATAGAAACTTTTAAAAATCCTGTGCTGAGTTATAACTCAAATTTAAACTCAAAACATCTAAACACATTTTAAAAACATTGAATGTAAAAAACATTTACTTTTACATTATTAAAATTATTACCTACAGTACAACTAATTAAAAACATTCAAAAAACTACATTATTCGCTTACATAAAACAATTTGAAAAAATTATATCATACTTTCTTCTTTTATTAATCCTCAAAAAAACCCAAAAAAGCAGATCACAGTTAATAACAGCCAAGCCAAAAAATTTTTACATAAATAAACATTTAAAAAATTAAAATTACAGACTAAGCAATTTTTAAAAAACATTAACACAATTTAACCTTCCAACACAATGTAAAAGTATTGCAAAAATAAAATTGGTTCATTTTTTATTAAAACACATGGGGGGAAAAGCTAAGAAAAAGAAATATATATATAGACAATAAACCACCCTGTGATTATTTACATTGCCCTGAGAGCTCAGAGTGTCTCAATAATTTAAATCCAAAATCCACTTTGCTCAGGTACAGGTCTATTTCTTTCATCCCCTTTAAGAGAGTGATCCACAAAAGGTTTCCAAAAATTCCAAAATCTATTTTCTTTCAAATTATCCCTCTTTTTCTTTATCTCCCAAGTTAGTTTATCATTCAATGCTAAGTTCCACATTTCTTTATACCACTCTTCAGTTTGTATAAATACATCATTTTCCTAGTGTCTAGCAATACAATGTCTAGCCATTATAATCATTATTTCTAGTAATTCTTTCTCATCCTTGTTTAAATTAAGACCTTCCACATTTGTTAACAGTATGGTACCTGAACCCAGCCTTACCATCTTGCCCAGTATTTCCCCAAATCCCCTATCTATTCTGTAACTTTCCTAACGCATATTGTTTTCTTTAGAAAACAGGTATACACATTTTTTTTTACCTCCTAGCCTTTTAAAGTAGCCTAGGGCCCTAGGCGTTAAAAAAATATTGCTGCTGATGGCTCTGCCTTTTTATCTCCTGTTTTTAATTGCAGAGTTTGATTTCTTCTTGATATTTCATTTTGTATGCTATCTTCAAATCTAATCTGGTATAGGGTGGCATATGACTATAATAAATAAATAAATAAATAAATGTCTCATTTCTGTCATAGGTTTAACTACTTTAGAAAGGTAAATAAACACCAACATGAAAAAACGGCATGAAACAGTGAAGGATGATGATTATGAAGATAGTGCTAGACCTTTGGTTAAAAATAACATTCTAAATTGATTCAGAATTATTTGCACAGCTGAATTATCCTAAATCAATAATAATTGATAAATGCAAGATAATGAACCTTTCTATGTTTTTCTTTTTTATGTATCGATTCAAAAGAAGTCAATTTTCTTTTTAATTTTCCAATATCTACAGCTACAATTCTAGATACATTTAGACCTAAGACTATCCTCTCTGTGTGTGTTTTCTGTGACAGGAATATCCCTTTTCTTATAGAATGCACTTGGCACTGAAGACTAGTGAAATTTGGTGTGACACTTTTTGAATAGCAAGGTCTATTCCACCATCTCTCCCTCTCCGCCCCATCCTTTTTCAAACATTCCTTTTTTTATGCTGATCTTATCTGCAATCTGCATGGTAGCTGTGTGACAAAAATATATTGCTAGGAAGAATATACTATTCCAAGCTTCTCCTATCACAGTTTGGTTGTGAATGAGCTGTTAGGAATCATTCACTTTACAAAAGACTTGCTTCTCATTTGTTGATAATGGACAAATCCAATTGCCTACCTTTTTAAAATCTCCTAAATGAGGTGGCTGGTTATGGAAGAGCATCTATCTACACTTTTGCATGAGTGGGGCAGAACCCTAATCATCTATGGATATGTGGTTATGTACATAATATAAAGAACATTAAGCAATACATGGGGGGGGGGAAAGCTAGTTAGAGAAACAATTGCACATCAATGTTGCATGCCAATTGCATCATGTTCTGTAGCGATTTGTATTATTATTGTCTAATACGTAGTGAGATTACACTAGCACATTATCACACAGAGATGAGGTCTGAATCTGAATTTGTGTTACTGAACTATCCAACAAATCAAAAGAAAGTTCAAAGTGTTTTTTTTTTTGGGGGGGGGGTAGTTACTTTTGGAAGCTAGAACTGACTCCTGAGCCAACCCATCCTAAAAGGATGCTGTTCTAAGGTCTGATACAGATCCTCTAACTCCCCTCCCCCCCATCCAATCAAGCTGAGAACTAAGGCCAGATTGTATTTAGATTTTCCTCTGCAGATGTATAGACCATTTGACATATATTTCTCTTCCTTTCATACAAACCTATGTGAATTTGTAGGTGCACAAATGATCTTTTTTTAAAGCAACACCCTTACACTCATTTCTTTTAATCTAAGAGCAAAGAAAACAAATAGTGGGGGTTAACCTTCCCCCTCCCCAGCCTCAATATCAAGTTGTTGGGAGGTGTGTGTATGCAGGGTGGTAGCAGAGGAAGCAGCAGTGACTCTTCCGATCTGCCGAGGGTAGAGGGAGGGGATAGGTAACATTTCTTCTGATGTATGGTAACTGAAGAAAATTTGCAGTAGCTTCAGTAAAGAAAATCTTTACAGGACAGGTAGGTATATGTTGTATATGGAATTAGGTAAAGGTCACCCTTGCTCAAAAGTCAGTCATATCCGTCTCTAGGGTTCAGTGCTCATCTCTGTTTATAGCAAAAGAGCCAGCACTGTCTGCGTCTGCAGATGTTTCCGTGGTCATCATGTGGCAGGCATGCCTAGACACCGAAGAGCATGGAACACTGTTTACCTTCCCACCAAAGTGGTCCCTATTTATCTACTTGCAATTTCTTGCTTTCGAACTGCTAGGTTGTCAGGAGCTGGGACAGAGACAGGTGCTCACTCCGTCATGCAGTACTCAGTAATCGAACTCGCTTACAAAACAGGATTGCAAAACATCAAACAACAGAAGCCAGAGACATCATTCCTAAACTATTTCCACCCATTTTTTTTCATATATATAAAAAAGGAAGAAACTAAAGAGGAAAAATGGGTGGAGGAATGGCAAAAGGTGTAGGTTGTTAACAATTTGAAATCTGTGATTATGTTCTAGCAGTACAGTGTCTTCCTTACATTTGATGAGGCAGCAAATATAATGCTTTTGTTTCCATTGCTTTCCATCAGCCTGGAAAGTGAAGAAAAAACAACATCATAACATCTTATGGCATTTGCCCAGAAGCAAGAGATTGTAGGACCTTTTTAGGATGTCAGCAGCAGTAAGGTTAGAGGACCAGGCTACACAAGCTACTTGTCGAGGTTGGTTTTGAACCTGCGTGGCAACATGGTTGCCTGATGGGTTCAGCATTGGTCCAGTTCTCAATCTGCCTTGCCAAGAAAAACATCTCCCAAATCTCTGCTGAGATTGTAGAGAAAGAGTTAAGGGTGCCCTGAATGAAACTCACATGCCTGACCTCAATTTTACCAAGTCATATTACCCTTATACCCCCCCTTTTTTTGGGGGGGAAAGCAAAGGTAAAGACGGCCAACAGAAAAGGTAAAGGGGCCAGACCCCATTTCCCTCCTCCCCTGTTATTCAGACATTACAGATACTATTGGATTTGAACTAATCAAAAATGTAGAATGGAATGGAAAGGGGGAAAAAGTCATCACTTGTGAAATTCAGGTTCTCCATTGGTGGCCAGGAGAATCAATCTACTTTACGCTCCTAAGTGGTGTGTACAAAAAAAAAAGTCTTCTGTTCTTTTGCAGAACATAGGCTGATCTTTCCAAATTAAATGAAGGGTTGCCAGTGGCACTTCCTATCACTGTGTTGTCACATCTACATGATTATGTCACTAGAGATTCTATTCTTTTTGCCCTTACTCATAGGAACAGAGGAAGTATCTGATGCTGCATCAGACCATTGATTCTTCTACCTCCCTACTTTCTATACTGGTTGATCCAAGATATTTTGCTGCCTCAGGCAAATACAAGATGGCATCCTTTTGTTCCATGTGCAGAAGGCAATCTAACCGACAACTGAACTTTAGTTTTTGACACTGATGATGGCACAGCATCCTCCTGACTAGCTTTAGGGGCATAGGGCAGATTGGCCCATACAGCATTGGCATACAACTGATCTCTTGATCCAAACTGCAGATGCCATGTATTGAGCTTAAAGACTTCTGAATTTACATATCTTCTGTCTTTTTACTGAAGAAATCCTAAAAGGCAAAGTGAACAAACAAAGTTTGATTCTGATCATAAATCTTAAGTGTAAGAGCTAGTTTACCTATGAATGTTTTGTCTGTCTGTCTATCTAGCTAGCTGTCCTTGTCTGTTTGAACGCAAAGTCATCTCCCAGTTTTATTGAAACTCTTTTGGTATCCTTTGCCTTTGAAGGCTGTGAGTCTGAACAGGTTATCAGAATCTTGAGGAAAGTTGGGAAGATAAGAAAGAGAAATCTACATATTTGACACATGTGGCAGCAGATGCTAAATGAGTTAGAGAAAAACCCTCTCTTCCTCTATCTTGTTAAAACAGCACCGGAACTGTGATTTGTCTTAACAAAGCCTTTGGTACACTATCTAGTTTTGGAATACCCAAACTCAAGATGCTTCCTTTTTCTTCCTCCCAAAGGCAATGCAGAGTTCAGTACGGTTTCCAGTCTAAACCTAGCCCTTGTCACTGCATGATGTCAACCTGATGCTCACTGAAAGGTCACGGAAAGAAGTCACTGGTCCACTGAGCTGGCATATGAAAAAGATCTAATACCAGGAGTTGAAAAGGATACATTGTTTTGAAAAGTAAGAGGAGGCTTCCTTTTGTAATACAGTAGTACAATCGGGAAATGGCAAAAGGTGGGTTTTGTTTGTTCATTTGTCATGTTTCTTCACCATTTCACATGAATGCCTACCCACGTCTGAGAAGACCTCCATCTCATGCATCTCCACACCATCCAGGCAATAAAGGTAGCACTTTTACCAATTACAGTAAAACCCCGACTTACATATGCCTTGAGTTAGATAAAATTCGACTTACATAATGGTTTTGTGCTAAAACCATGTCCCGACTTACATGATTTCCTATGGGTTTGCTTTGAGTTACATAAAGATTCTTTTTTCTATGAGTTTGCTTTGATTTATGTAAAAAATTCATTTTCCCTGTGGGTTTGCTTCAATTTACATAAAAAATTCATTTTTCCTATGGGTTTGCTTTGAGTTACATAAAAATAATTTTTCCTATGGATTTGCTTCGAGTTACGTAAAACACTGATTTAAGCAAAAGCCTATGGAACGGACTCCCCCCCCCCCCCCCCCCCCCCGTAAGAAGGGGTTTTACTGTATGGAATTTTCTTCTTTCCATTTTTTTAAAGCCATAAGAACAAACTTAGTCATGCTATTCCATAAAAGCCTACTTAGAAGATCCTTCCATTGAGTCCATGAGGTTTTCACTGCCTTGTAAGTGGGTCTGTGAGGCTACAGATGAGGACCCCCAGCCCCACAGCAAAGAGGTGAGAATGAATTGTGGTGATTCAGTCATGCATTACTTCCACATCCAGCTCCTTCTCTATTCCCTGGGAATCCCTCCAAGGCTGTAGAATTCTTCGCAGAGGCTTTTAAAAATGCCCAAAGCCCTTCTTGGCAAATAAGGTCAATTTTGAAGATCATTGCAGCTTCTTTCTATTGTAGCAGTCATGGGGTGGGGGAAGGTGGGCTTCTGAATTCTTAGAAGGCATAAACACATGGTGCTGACTTTTGCCAAAAGAGGGCAATGTTGCTTTTCCGAACCCCACTTCTCCTGATCGCACTCTACCAATGCTGTGCTGTGTACTTCTCCCAGCCTGGTAAGTAATAGCTGCTGTCTCTTTCTGTCGCTGTGTACAAGTTTTTACATGTCTCTGAATTCTGTAGTTAATCAGGACTTTGTAACTATCTGTCCTGCCTGTTAACTCCACCAGCTTCTAAATTGTTTAAAGATTAACACATTTCACTCCAAGCATGAGTGGCACACGTGAGCCAGGACAGCTTTCTTTGCTTGGGAAGATATTTTCCCTTTTTAACAGATAAATGGCAAGCAATGGGGACCCCCCCCCCCCAATTCACTTGCAAACATACCTCAGAAGGGTTGGTTACAGCTGCTTTTATCAACCATTTGGGCATCCTTACCAAACCATAGAGAAACAATAATCAGATCACAAAGAAGCTAAGTTATCAATTACTGTTCCATATACATTGGAAAAGAATGTGCAGACTGATCAGCGCTGAAATTTGAATCCTCTGAAAGAAGGTGTATTGTTTACATAGAAGAAGTAAGCCAGGCTGCTGAAGGGACAGATTATTGAGATATCATTCAGACTATTTATTTTCTGTGTATCAGGGCGAATGAGGTTTGGTAGTGTCTATCTATGACAGGCCCCTTTCTCATATTGCTGTTGCCTGAGGGGGGAAAGATGTTGGGGGAAAGGATGCATATTAATTGCAGCCAGATGGTGCATAGAGCAAGATGGCAGGAGTAAAAAGTATCTGTTGTTGTTGTTTGACATCCTTATCCCTTCCTAACTTCATCGACAAAGTATTTCCCTAAGCATAACGTCAAATGCACCACTCCGTTAACTTCTTCCTCATTAAAACTGCACTCTCAACAGGACTGATTTTATTTGAAATGCTAAACTGACTATTAAGCCCTGTTGGCCTCTTTTGCTCATGCTTCTTGCCCATGGAAAAATTCGGTATCTCAGGAATCTTAACCTTAACAAATAAATGTCTTAGCTGGGTAGCACCATGGTATATCAGAGTTATCACAACTCATCCATAAAAGTAACAGGTGGCTCTCATGGCACTTCTCTGCCATAGTGATATTAAACAAGCAGCTGGTGGGCCTTCAGACTTGGTCCATAGTGATGAAGGTAGTTTTTATAGGAATTAATAAAATGATCCCTTCCATTTATTTTATTCGTTCTTTCTTTCTTTTCTTTCTTTCACTGCAATGAGCCTGAAAGGAACACTGAAATAATGTATCAACGACAAACAATGATATGTTGTTTACGGTGGCCGGATGCTCTAGGCCAGTGGTTTCCAACGTTGGGCCCATGCCCACCATGGGGACTTCAATTCCCAGAAGCCTAAGTCACTACATTGGCTGATCAGTGCTTTGGGGAAGTGACTTAGGCTTCTGGGAATTGAAGTCCAAAACCAAGGGTTGGGAAACACTGATCTAGGCAGTCCACTACTGAAAAGGCTGTCACGGGCCAGTCTGGTTTAAGGTCAAAGAAACATTAAAAACAAACAGACAGAAGAATCTTTCTGCTCCAGGACTGAAGACTGGGCAACACACAAGTAACTTGGTCAATTTTCTGTTGAGTTTTTTTTTTAATTGCAGCTTCAATTATATTAGTCATCTCTAAATTTGCATTTGCAACAAAAAGTTAGCACATGAAAATTTTATACAAACTAGTTTTGTCTTTTGTCTGCTATTTTGGTAATGTCTAAGTGGTGCCTCTAACATTGGTGCAGTGCTTTTTTATTATTCATTTGTTGTTGGTGGCGGTGGCAGTAGCATTGGTTAAATGGGCCTCTACCTTCTTTTTATCTGTGTGATCAGCCAATAATAATAATTTAGTGTCAGAGATTAATCTGGGTTGAAAGGATTTTTGCTGGAGAAACTAGAGTTGCCATAATTCTCTCCCACAAAACCGGGACAGAAGTATATTTGACAAAAATGGGCAAGTTATCTACAAAATAGCCTTTTTAAAAAACAAACATAATATAATGACAGCTATAAAACACCTTCACATTGAATATATCAATCCATAAATGAATTTATTTACAACAGTTAATTCTTACTGTAAGATGATCTGTTGTACCTCTGAGAAGTCGCGTTGCGGTCAACTCTTAACCTCCTCAGTCCCAGGAAACACACTGGTCGCACTTATCAGGCAGTGGTGTGAGGCGAGGACATTAAGATTTGTCTCCAGGTATATTCCAACTCCAATGTAGCAGGAAATTGCTCGTTTGATGGCAAGAGTTTGAATTTATTTTAATGGTGTGTTATAATACACAATCAGTAAGTTTTAAAAATCCAGGACTTTAGCATGATTTTTATTGAACTGGCTGGGACTATTTTTCAGACCTTAAATCTGGGACAATCCCGGTTTTCCGGGACATTTTGCAACCGTAGGAGAAAATCCACTCAGGGGATGCCCGAATGAGGTTCCTTTCATGTCACCAAGTGCAGCCCTCGAGTATTGGAACCCAACCTTCCAGTCTCCAGCTCAGCGTCTTAGCCACTAAGCCACCAGGGGAACTGCAAATAGGAACCTAGAAGGTGGAGTTTAAGTGTTTTGCTTTGGAGCTAAAATGGCATGTAATATGTAGCTTGCTTTTAAATGATTTTCTTGAAAGAAATCATGACATATGATTGTGTTTTCTTTTTTTAAAAGAAATAGTGTGATAAATGTATCATCCTGATATGAAATAACTCTTTTAGGCTTTGATGGGCAACATGGACAATGTGTTCTCCCATTCTGAAGACTAGTCAGTGTTTCCAAATGAACTTCTGCCTGTATAATCTGTATGTAAGCATTCCAAGCATTGAGGACACAGTGCTATAAAACTTATGTATTACTGTACGTCAGAGAAATTACCGTAGATAAGAATGGGAAGGAACAAATACCTATATCATCCTTACCAGAATTGTATTTTCCAATATTACCCACAGAACCTTAAATTGAAGTGCATATTGTATTGAACAAATATATGTCCTGTAGAAGTGGGCAGAAAATGGTACAGACTATCACATTTTAAAGTATGACCATTTAGCCTTGGGGTTCATAAAAAATAGCTTTGATTTTTTAAAAAATAAATAAATAATGTAACATCGTTTTAGGATTAATGTTTTCCCTCTCAATTTCTGTGAAAGGCATTTGAAAAGATGTTTTCCCCTCATCACTCACTACAGAATCCACTTATAAATTTCCTTTAAATAAGACACAGATATTCATACAAATATATTGAAATGAGTGAATACACAAGATTATATCTCGGTAGAACATCTATTGGATTGAAAACTGAGTAAATAAAAAATCCACTGATTTCAAATTAATGTGTTTACAACTGAGATGGTAATTTCTTCAACATGTCTTGTTCCTATATTTAACTAGTCAGGAGCATCTTAAATAAAATCTACTGAAGTAGATTCTAGAAATGTCTTTAAATCTCAAATTTATTTAACACTGACTTAGTTTGTGCTGGACTCTCCTTTTTCTTCTTACACTGGCTCACAAGCCTCGGTTCTCAAGCCATCCATCTCATTTCTGGTGCCTTCTGTAATATCTGTCAGTAGATGTACAAGCAAAACTCTGTTATTAAAAGAATAATAATCATATTGCAGGCTTCTGGAGCCAAAATTATATTTCTCTTTCTCAAATATTCATTAAAAAAGTACAGACTGTATTTTATTGAAGAGAAGGCCTTTAATGAATGGTATTCTTGTTTGCGTACAAGGAGCAGCTCCCCATGCAATTCCCTGACAGTAATTGTGGTCTGAACGCAGACTGCACAATAACGGAGTGGGCTTAATGGCTACCCTGTGGATTGAGTGCTCCAATTTTGTTATTATCAGACTACTTTTTTTAAAAAAATGCAGAAATTAGCAAGGCCAGCAAAGAGTTAATTATGTTCCCATGCCAGGAAACTCTCCAAGAGTGTTAATTGAGGGGGGATTCTTTGTCTTTAATGCAAAGCAGAATTTTTCAAAGACCACAGCAGATGATATCATGTATAGAGTAACAGAGGATCTTTTAAAAGAGATGTGAGAATGGGGGAAGCCCCCCTCATAGGCATGCTCATCACATCAGGGATGTCTGAAATAAATACCATGGCATCGATTTATCTCCCTGTTGCCGAAAGGAAAAGCAGGCATCTAAATGCTTGACTTGCATTCCTTTCTTCTCTCTCTCTTTCAATATTTCACAACAAGTCATACAATCTCAGATCCTAGTTGATGAGACAGATCTCCACAATGAAAAAATCGGGCAGGGGGGTATGTTCCTTTTTTTATCTGAGCTCACCTGTCTGTCAGGTCCTCTGAAAAGAGCTTGTTGGGGAAACTTCATCTACTTTCATTTCTACTGCACTGGCTCAAGTGGCTAAGATGCTGACTGAGAGGCAGAAGGTCAGTAGTACTGCAGGACGAAATGAGCTCCTGTCTTTGTCCCAGCTCCTCCCAACCTAGCAGTTCGAAAGCAAGACATTGCAAGTAGATAAATAGGGACCACTTTGGTGGGAAGGTAACAGCGTTCCGTGTGCTCCGGTGTCTAGATATGCCTGTCACATGACCACAGAAACGTCTGCAGAAGCAGACAGCTTTGAAACAGAGATGAGCACTGCACCCTAGAGTCAGATACGACTGGCTTTCGAGCAAGGAAAACCTTTATTTATTTATTTATTTATTTATTTATTTATTTATTTATAGTCGCATTTGTATATGCCGCCCACTCAGGCAGAACCCGACTCAGGGCGGCATTACAACAATTCTAAAAACACATAAAAGACACTATAAAAAACCCACATCCCACCCCATTTAAAAACCCATATCCCGCCCACCCATCCCACCCACCATACAAAGAAGAAGAGAGAGTTCTTAATCCTTACAATAGCCAGCAGGCAGGAACCGTAGTCCCAATCAGGCCCCACACCTGCCCTGCCAGCCAGGTCTTCACTCCTTTCCTGAAGGGCAGCAATTCACTTTGAAGTCTTAGATCTGTTGGCAGGAGGTTCCAGAGAGCTGGTGCGGACACGGAGAAGGCCCTCCTTCGGGTGCTAGACAGATGTGCACCCCTAGTTGATGGCACTATTAGAGACCCCCTCCGGTCCGCTCTGGTTGGACGGGCAGACACTCTTGGGACGATGCGGTCTCTAGCCCACTGCCATATAGGGCTTTAAAGGTCAAAACCAGCACCTTAAATTGCACCCGGAGACAAACTGGTAACCAGTGCAGCTCCCGAAGTAGTACTGTAAAATACCTTTACAGTATTCAGTTTCTCCTTACACTGAAGAACTACCTCCCATTTTCACACATATATTTGTTTATTGGGTAGATAATGTGAGGTTGCCTTGTCACATGAACTTTTAAAAATTAGCAGCCCTGATTAGGTTGCATTTGCTTTTTTGAAATAATCAGCAACTTCTCCTATGTGTACTGTGTGTGTGTGTGTGTGTTGCGTAGCAACAGGAAAAGAATACTACTGACATTTTGTGCAAATTGTAGCAACCTTTGTAGAGAAATGAAAAGTACAGTACTGTAGTCATCTTGTTCTCATGTTGGAAGTGGAAAATCTCATGAGACTCCAACTCTTAGTAGGCTATTTTAAGGTGTCAAGACATCCTGTCGCATCACAAGTGGTGAGATTTCTTTACATCCCTGGTGGAATTCCAAATGTTTCTAAAGTGAGGCGGAAGCTTGGTCTGGATGAATAAGAACCATATGGCAATGGTTAAATAAATCCAACACTCTTTTAATCTGATGCCAACCACCTTCATATCTATACCTATAAGAAGGGGGTTGCGTGGTACATGTCCAGCATGCACATCCACACCTGTCCCAACCATCCTGTACCAGGCCACCCACACTTACCTAAAGACCCTGCGAGCATCGCCGCACAGGTCTGCCAGCCGAGAGTCGAACAACCACCCCACGAATGCAAAACAACAAAAATACTACAACCCCCAGCATCCCGAGCATGTGGCCAGCCACAGCTAATCGGGAGCCCAGCCAGAGTGCACACGAGAGTCAGGAGGACAACGGACGAGCGCACGGGAGAGGTGGGGTGGCAGCCACGATGGAAGCCAGCCCAACAGCTGCAGGAGCTGAGGGAAAATGGAGGTGACACATACAAGGAGGAGGCAGCAGCGAACAAATTTGGCGGCTGCCCAAGAGACGGAGAACAGCCATCCCTGCAAGGGTGAGGTCCGCTTTCTGCGACAGGATCAACCCCCCCCCAAACACATCCATGTGGGATAAGGCCCCTCTCCCCTTCCCCCTCTCCTTACTCGAACATAGCCCATGCTCAGACGTCGGCAGAAGGGTGTGTGTGCGGGCGTCTTTACCCCCTCCCCTGCCCGCACCCAGCAAGGGAGGGAGTGGAGAGAGGCTCTGCCCGGCCGCGGAGTACTGCAGGATGGAATGAGCTCCCGTCTTTGTCCCAGCTCCTGCCAATCTAGCAGTTCAAAAGCAAGGAATTGCAAGTAGATAAATAGGGACCACTTCAGTGGGAAGGTAACAGCGTTCTGTATGCTCCGGTGTCTAGTCATGCATGCCACATGACCATGGAAACGTCTGCAGAAACAGACAGCGCTGGCTCTTCTGAGTACTGAACCCTAGAGTCGGATACGACTGGCTTTCGAACAAGGGAAAGCTTTACCTTTACCTTATTAATGCCTTAAAATAAAATACTTTGTTTCACTGGGTTGCTTCAAGTTAAATTTAAATTAATTAAAAGTGTTTTAATTGATTGACTTTGATTTGATTAACAACACAATCCTACAACTCTCCACACAGGGCCCCTACAGAGTTAAGTGGGACTTAATCCTAGGTACTGTAAACATGCCTAGGAACATCACATCACCATGAACACACCTTCTCTTCTATAAGTTTTGAAACTGAGCAGAGTCAAGCCTGGCTAGAAAGTGAATGGGAAACTACTGAGGAATGTCAGGTACTGTATCTCCACTAAATTAGGAAGGTAAAGGTTTCCCTTGCTAGAAAGCCAGTCGTATCTGACTCTAGGGTTCAGTGCTCATCTCTGTTTCATTGCCAAAGAGCCAGCGCTGTCTGCGTTTCCAGACGTTTCCGTGGTCATGTGGCAGGCATGACTAGACACCAGAGTGCATGGAACTCTGCTGGTCAGAGTTCACCATATTGAGCTAGATCAGTGGTTCCCAAAATGGGGGTCATGCCCCACAGGGGACTTCAATTCCCAGAAGCCGAAGTCAGTACACTGTCTGATCAGTGTTTTGGAGAATTGACTTAGGCTTCTGGGAACTGAAGTCCCCAAAACAAAGGTTGGGAAACACTGAGCTAGATGGAACGAGGACCTGTCTAGAACTAGTGGTTCCTATGATTACAGTATAAGTGTTGCAGTCCTAATAGTTACAAGGTTAATTCTATTGCATTTAAATCTAGTTTCTAGAATGTGCAGTGGCTCAAGTCGCTAAGACGCTGACTGGGAAGCGGAAGGTCAGCAGTTCGATTCCCGAGTACTGCAGGACGGAAATGAGCTCCCGTCTTCATCCCAGCTCCTGCCAACCTAGCAGTTCGAAAGCAAGAAATTGCAAGTAGATAAATAGGGACCACTTCGGTGGGAAGGAAACAGCGTTCCGTGCGCTCCGGTGTCTAGTCATGCCTGCCACATGACCACGGAAACGTCTGCAGAAGCAGACAGCGCTGGCTCTTCGGCTTAGAAACAGAGATGAGCACTGCACCCTAGAGTCGGATACGACTGGCTTTCGAGCAAGGGAAACCTAGTCCTAGCAGAATGGGACCATTGAATCAGTTGAGAAATGTAAAGTGACACTTAATAAAGAAATTGAGTGGAATAAATGCATGCTGTCCTCCATCTCCCGAGTACTGTCCAGGACCCCACAACTCTCCAATAACTTTTTGTTAAATCTCTGACCAACAATCCACAAGGCTAGTTTTCTTCACTGCCCTCTTACATGTTTAGTATAGTCCACAGGCACTGGTTACTTCACTGGGCTCTCTCAGCCCAGAGCTCAACAATTACCTCATAGTAAATTAATGTCTTGTTGGCAGTGTGACAAATGGCAGGACAGCCCACGTAGAGCCTACTTTCTTCTTTGGCACCATCGTTCAACCTAGTGCAGTCGCTTAACAACCTTTGTCTCTCAGGCCTGCTGTTTGGCCTTCTCTATGGGTACCCTCAGCTAAACCCAGACATCTCACACAATGAGTCCTTCTTGTAGTAGGAGATCCACCCAGGCAGCAGCTGCCAGTTCTCCTTTGAGTCTTCTCTCGTACCTTTGGTAAGTGGGAACTAACAGCTCCTTCAGTGTGCCCTCAACCTCCCAGGATCCCACTCCTCTGCCCTCATGCCCTCTGACATTGGCCCTTCATCACTTCCAGAACCTTCTCTTTCTAAAAAGAAGGCTCCAGGCACTTATGTGCCTTCAGCCCACCATTGCATCCCTGTTGTGTTCTAAGGGTTTTTACCTTCCACATGGATTACAATGTATCTGAACCAATGTAACCTTGCCTATAGCAACAATGTAACCTTCAGCTGTATCACATGAACCCTGCATTAGGACGCGAGCTAATGTCCACCAGCTGGCAGCAGCGAGCGTCCAAGCTCTCTTGGTCCGAACTCATCAAAGGCAACAGCGCGGGAAGCTTTCCCGCCACTATCTACACCTGGACAAGAAGGGCGTGACTCGCAATGACGTCACGCAGGCAGTAGCCAATGGGCTACCATGGCACCACGTTCAAATGTATTACTACTGTATATAAAGAGCTATCGATCCGCCATTACCTCATGTTCCCTCTGTCCACGATGCAATAAACCTGAGTTAACCCAGCCCGAGGCTGTGTCCTGTGTCTTGGTTTTCATACACTAAAATCCCCCAGTCTTTTGGGGAGCTCAAGGTTGGGAACTCTGGGTGTGTTTAATTTTAATTTAATTTAATTTTCAAATTTATATGCCGCCTTTAGTGTATGGGACCAAAGACAATGAACAGCCGAAAGGTTGGCTTAACACAGGTTTATTGCATGATGATCCAGGGGAAACATGAGGTAATGGCGGATGGGTAGCTCAATATATACAGTGGCTATACATTTGAATGTGGCTCCTCGACAGTCTATTGGTTACTGTCCGCGTGACGTCACGGACGGTCACGCCCATCTTGTCCAGGTGTAGGTGATGGCGGGAATCTTCCCGCGCTGTTGTTTGCTGGTGAGTCTGGGCCAGGAGAGCTTGAACGCTCGCTATTGCCACCAGGTGGTCATTAGCTCACGTCCCATTGCAAGGGCTACAGTTAAGCAGCTGCTGGTTATAATGTTACACAAGCATGGTTACATTGGATACATGTGAATGGATACATTGTAAAAGGTACAGTCATAGAACACAACATCCCTCCCCCCTAGGATGGGACGAAGTCCCTCAGCCAAGATGGCTTATTGCAAACGCGTTTGGGCCGCGATGTGGGCTGACCCGCCCCAGGGGCGCTACTGCTTCCTCGTTCCCTGGTCCCTTGTCCTGAAACGGGAGAGGGAGACTTGTTAGAGGCTTGCCGTGGTTTAGCAGTTTTGGGGGAAGGGAAAAACTCCATTGTGGGCAGACCGGAGACACCCGGGGCTAACGAAAAACCCCTCTTCTCGCTTGGACGGGTGGGGGACCACTCCGCAAAACTTCCCCGGTCCTGAAAATCAAAATCTAACTCTGTTGGGGTATCCGTATTAGTGGCCGTATTAGTGGGGAGATCCCGCGGGATATCTATGAGATCGGCTTCCCTTCTCTCTGCTGACTGATCCCGCAAGATATCTACGAGGACAGATTCCCTTTCCTCCCCTCTTGGTGGGGACCCATGGCCCCCCTTTCCTCCCCCTTGGGCTGAACGGGTGGGGGAGAACCCTAACGCTGAGTCTTGTGTCCCGCGGTCCGTGCCCTGTTCGCCGGGGATCCTGCGCCGGAGCTGGTCTGCGTGCCGCCTCCAGAGTAGACCTGTGTCGGTCTCGATGCGGTACGAGACGGGGCCGGTCCGCTCTAGGATGACGCCCGGTACCCAGGCCGGACCCCCGCTGGCATAATTCCTGCAATACACGGGGGCACCCACGTCGAAACTCTTTGTGTCCTCTATCCCAATGTTCCTCCCCTTTTCCTCTACTCTCATGGGGTCTAGCCTAGTTAGTATGGTGGTCAGCTTCCTGCGCATCAGCAGCTCTGCGGGGGAGTATCCTGACGCTAGGGGAGTCACTCGGTAGCCTAGCAGAAACTGGCACACTTGGTGGTTTAGGTCCCCGGGCCCCATGCGCCGCAGCGCGTCCTTGGTGGTGCGCACAAGGCGCTCTACTTGGCTGTTTGTGGCAGGGTGAAAAGAAGCGGAGGTGATGTGCCGAATGGCGTTGATTTCTGTGAATGCCCTGAACTCGGAGGACGTGAAGCAACTTGCGTTGTCGCTTACGAGGGTGTCGGGTAAACCGAACGTTGAAAAGACCCTCCGCAAATGCTTTATGGTTGTGGCCGTGGACGTGCTTGTAACCGGAATGACTTCCAACCACTTGGAGAAGGCATCCACCACAAGGAGAAACAGCGTCCCACGGAACGGGCCAGCAAAGTCTACATGAACTCGGGACCACGGCCCCTTCGCCGCGTCCCACTCCCTGTGAGGCAGGCGGGCTTCTTCTGGCCTGGAACTTTGGCAGGGCTCACAAGTGCCGACCATGTGCTCGATGTCGGCGTCTAGCTGGGGCCACCAGAAATAGCTCCGTGCCAGGGCTTTGGAGCGCACAATCCCAGGTTGACTGACGTGCAGGAGTTTGAGTACCCTCGGCCGTAAGGACGCCGGGATCACTACTCGCTGGCCCCACAGAAGGCACCCCCTCTCAAGGGACAACTCTAACTTCTTTCGGAAAAATGGGTCGAACTCCGCTGCCGGGGAAGACGCTGGCCACCCTTTCTGCACCCAGGAGCTAACCCTTGCTAAAATGTTGTCCTTGTCGGTCGCCTTGGCGATGTCGGCGGGCAGTATTGGGGGCGAGTCGAGGACTTCTATCATCAGCACCTGATGGTCTGGCTCCGCCCCGCCCACGTGGCTGTTCTCTTGGGGAAGGGGGGACCTCGATAGAGCGTCCGCATGGCTGATCTCCCTCCCAGGCCTGTACACTAACGTGTGCTGATACGCGTTGAGAAAAATGGCCCACCTAAGCATCCTAGGGGACAGGATCTGTGGCGTGGGCTTATCTGCGGTAAAGATGCCAAGCAGGGGCTTGTGATCGGTTACGATTGTGAAGGGGCGGCCATACAGGAAGTCGTGGAACTTTTTTGTTCCCGCAATTATCGCTAATGCTTCCCTGTCTGTCTGGGCGTAGTTTCTCTCCGCCTGGGACAGGGACCTGGAATAGAACGCTATCGGGGCCTCCCTCCCGTTTTCCAGCACGTGGCACAGCACCGCCCCCACCCCCACCGGGGATGCATCACAGATCAGGACCACTGGCCGCTTGGGGTTGAAATGGGTGAGGATGGCGTCAGACGCCAGAAGCTGCTTTAGCTCACTGAATGCCCTCTCTTGCTGGTCACCCCACTTCCATGCCTCGTCCTTTTTAAGTAGCCTGTGCAACGGCTCGGCCACGGCTGCTTTCCGGGGAAGGAAGGAGTGATAAAAGTTCAGCAGCCCTAGGAACGACTGCAACTCGGGCTTGGAGGTGGGGCGAGGGGCTTGCTTGATGGCGGCTACCTTAGACTTGGACGGCCTTATTCCCTCAGGAGTGACACGGAACCCTAGGAATTCGACCTCGGTCGCGAAGAAGACGCATTTGTCTTTTCGCAGTCTCAACCCCGCCTTTTCGAATACCGCCAGGACCTTGCCCAACCTCTTTGCCAATTCGGCCTGACTCCCCCCCGTTATCAATACGTCATCAAAATAAGGCAACACCCCCTCGAGCCCCTTCAGGAGGCGTTCCACGAGTGACTGGAAAATTCCAGGCGCCGAGTTTACGCCGAATTGAAGGCGCGTCACCTGGAACGCCCCCTTATGGGTGACTATAGTTTGCGCAGCAGCGGCAGCTGGGGTCACCGAGAGCTGCTGGTAGGCTTGTGCTAAGTCGAGCTTAGCGAAACACTTTCCCCCATGTAACTTGGCCAGCAAATGGCTGACTACCGGCACCGGATACGCATTAGGGCGAATGGCCTTGTTGATGGTGCACTTGTAATCAGCGCATATGCGCACCTCCCCGTTGGCCTTTAGTGCTGTTACAATTGGAGTTTCCCACTCCGCAGAATCAACAGGAACAAGAATCCCCTGGCCCACCAATTTGTCCAGTTCCGCCTCTATTTTGTCCTTGAGCGCGAATGGCACCCGGCGCGGTTTGAGTCTTATTGGGCGGATCTCAGGGTCTAGGTCGAATGCTACTGGGGGTCCTTTATATTTCCCAAGTCCCTTTTTGAAGACTTCGGGGTGCGCGTCGCACACCTCCTGAATCGGGTCAGTCCCAACGGCAACGGCGTGCACCCCCCCAATGAACAAACCCAGGGGCTGGAACCATTGAGTCCCGAGGAGGCTGCAATTCCCCCCTTTGAGAACAACTAGGGGGAGAGTCGCGGCGTGTTTCTTAAATTGGACCCGAAAATTCCATACCCCCAACACCGAAATGCAGTTCCCTTGCACGTCCCGAAGCATGGACCTCAAAGCTTTGAGTTTGGGCCGCACGTGGGGGGCAATTCTCAGAAACTCCTTCTGGGGAATGATGGAATATGAGGACCCCGAGTCCATTTCCATCCTAATGGGGGCCCCTTGTACTAGTACCTCAACAAAGTAACGGGGGTGTCCCGCGGACACGCTGAACACTGGTGCGTCATCCTCGCTGTCGTTGGCGATGCGGCCCACGCCGTCTCGCTTCCTCGTGGCCAGGGTGCCGTCCTTGGGTCTCGTCGCGCGGTCTCTCGAGCTCTTCCGGGCCTCGCGCCGTTTCCTGCAGACCTTGGCGATGTGCCCACGGCGGCCGCAGTTGTGACACTCGGCCTTTCTGAAGGGACATTTGGCGCGGTCGTGGTTCGCTCCGCAGCCGTCGCAATGCCGGCCTTCCTTCCGTACCTTCCGGACGTCCTCGTCGTCGCTGCTCTCCGCGGACGACTTCGAAACTCGCCGGGCCGCGTGCACCGAAACGTGCACCGAAGTCTCTGCCTTGCCCGTCTTTGGCCGCCAGTCCTGGAGCTCCTGGACCCCGGCCTTCGTAGCTTCCGCGGCTTGTGCCTCCTTCAGGACCTCCTGCAATGTGGGGGGTGGCTCGCGGTTCATCAATGTGCGCTGAGTTTCGGCATCCCTCAGGCCGCACAGCACACAGTCTCTCAGCGTGATCTCTACGTTCTCCCATTTGCATGGGCCGGCCGCCAGTCGCAGGGCCGCTGCGAAGTCGGCGACCATCTCCCCGGGCGCTTGGACTCGCCTCCAAAATGCACTCCGAGCGGGGAACATCGCCGTCGTGGGCCGGAAGTACTCACGCAGCATGTGCATGAGCTCCTTCACCTTGAATTCACTCGCCCTCCTCAGCGCGATCAGGTCCACCAAAACTCTCTTGGTGTCTGGCCCCAGCATCCGAGTGAAGATGGCCCGTTTCTTTGCCTCATCCGTGACTTCGGATTCCACCAGGGCTCCCTGGAAGTCCATCTCGAAGATGTCCCAGTCTGCCGGTCTCCTGATTTCGAAACCGACGCATGTGTTGGTCCCGTGGGCAGCCATATCCCACCTTCGTCGCCAATTTAGTGTATGGGACCAAAGACAATGAACAGCCGAAAGGTTGGCTTAACACAGGTTTATTGCATGATGATCCAGGGGGAACATGAGGTAATGGCGGATGGGTAGCTCAATATATACAGTGGCTATACATTTGAATGTGGCTCCTCGACAGTCTATTGGTTACTGTCCGCGTGACGTCACGGACGGTCACACCCTTCTTGTCCAGGTGTAGGTGATGGCGGGAATCTTCCCGCGCTGTTGTTTGCTGGTGAGTCTGGGCCAGGAGAGCTTGAACGCTCGCTATTGCCACCAGGTGGTCATTAGCTCGCGTCCCATTGCAAGGGCTACAGTTAAGCAGCTGCTGGTTATAATGTTACACAAGCATGGTTACATTGGATACACGTGAATGGATACATTGTAAAAGGTACAGTCATAGAACACAACACCGCCCTACTCAGGTAAACCCGACTCAGGGCAGCTCACACAGCAGTCTACAAGTACAATATACACAGTCATAACTAAACATAAGCAGATAAAAACACAAAAGATAAAAACAGATAAAAACTACCCCCATTAAATCTCACCCAACCCATGCTAAAAAAAGAAAAAGAGGGGGAAATCTTGAATTATAATGTAAGCCAGCAGGTGGTGGCCACATTTCCATCAGGGCCCCACACCTGCCCCGCCAGCCAGGTTTTAAGACCTTTCCTAAAGGGCAGCAATTCCATCTGTAACCGTAGCTCTGTTGGCAGGAGGTTCCATAGGGCTGGTGTGGACACAGAGAAGGCCCTCCTTCTTGTGCTAGAGAGATGAGCCCCTCTAGCTGATGGAACAATTAGAGAGCCCCTCCGGTCTGCTCTGGTTGGACGGACAGATGTTCTTGGGGTGATGCGGTCTCTTAGATATCCTGGCCCAATACCATGTTGAGGGTAATGGGCTACTGACCTCCCAGGGCTCCTCCTGACATGCCCCCCCCTTCCAAGCATGCCATTTTCTCCCCATCTTCCACCACCCAGGGTCTCTGTTGATCCACTGCCTCCACCTGACTGGCCCCATTATATGGCTCTGCTGTGCGAATAACTTAGAGTGACTCCTAGGAAGCAATAAAAGTACTTTCTCATCCAACTAGAATGTTCAAGTGCACAATCTCTGGGGATAGCATTACCACTGCTCTTGGGTGACTCTACCTAAGTTCTCCTGGGCCAATTAGAAAGTGCGTTTTATGTATTCTCCTATCTCTAGCACGTGTTGTGCCAGGGAGCATGTCCCATTGCCCCCAACTCCCAAGATTCCCAAACCAGGTCTAAGAACCCCCTAGGCTGTCTCCAATACAACTCAAGGGTGGAAAAATGCATTGAGGATTGGAGAACCTCCCTCACTGCAAACATCAAGGGAATCAACATGGCATCCTTGAGGTTAGGAACTCCGGGCTGCAGAACGTGGAGGATAATTGGCTACACCCCCTCCTAACATTCTGAAATCCATTGGTTTAACTCAGGAGTTCTCAACCTATTTTAGCCAGGGGCCTAGTCACGCTCCCTCAGACAGCGTGGGGGGCTGGATGGCCATTTTGCCCTTCCTCCTCCACAAGGCAATTCCGGGCATGGTGGAGGCAGTGGGGGCCACATGAAATGATGCCACAGGTTGAGAATCCCTGCAGTTTATATAATCAGAAGCATGATTTTTCAGAAATTAAAAATTTCCAACCTCCCCACCCCCCCCCCCCCACCCCAATTCCCAAAGGTTCTGAAGCTCCTTTGGGATCCCTTCTCTCTTGAGGAAACTGTTCAAGGCTGTGGAATTGCGCGGGGGGGGGGGGGGAGGTGGCGGGCAGGATGAGCCTAATTTCTGAAAACTGCTGCCATCAGGATGATTTAAATAGCAATGGCAATTTTCAGAAATTAAAGACCTCTCCTGTTCTATGTCCCTCAATCGTTTCCTCATGATAAAGGGGATTCCACAGAAGTCTTTGGAACTTGAGAGGGGAATCAGTAAATTTTTATTTCTGGGGGCATCGGGGGGGGGGGGGGACGACACGGTTGCTTATGATGACATAAGTAACAGAATTTAAACCACTGGGTGTCCTCTGGCCAGGACTAGCAGCAACAGTGTGTGCTTAGTTTTTCAAATGCTGTAATACTTACCTTGTTGTTTTGTTTTCATTATTAATACTAATTGAATCTCAGGTCAACATAAAACAGTTTAATAAAAGTTTAATAACTCACCAAAAGGTACCTTCATTTTGACAGTTTCACATCTGGCCTAGACACAGAACAAGAAGAAAAAGAAGATTACACTGTGTATGAAGCAAATATTACCTTCAGATCCTTTTTTGTTAAACTATGAGAATGATCCTTCCTCGGCTTGAGAAAGGATATTTGGGGGATTAGAGATGGGTTTCACATGACTTAACAGGGCTGTCCTGCATGTATTTACTCAAACGTTATGCTACTGAGGGAACAGTAGCTGTATATATTTAAGAATTGTCAAGATGTTGCAGACAAAGTTGCTTGGAGCAGATTTAATGTTGATACTGTAGTTAGTATGGATATAACTTCAGCCCCTGCTTGTGCTATGTTAATGGACAGGTTTCAGTCGGTGCAGCACAATGCTGTGGACAGGATTCTTGGAGATATAAAGGCCACTGTGTGTGCTTGACCCATACCTGCTAACCGCAGCTCTGGCCAATCCGGGACCTGCGCAGAACGGTTCTGCGCAGGTCACCTTCTATGCATGCGTAGAGGGGTTTTACGCTTGCGTAGCCCCCTTCTACGCATGCGTAGCCTTTTATGCATGCGTAGAAGGGTTCTACCAAGCGTAAGACCCTTCTACGCATGCGTAGAAGGCGACCTGCGCAGAAGGGCTGCATAGTACCTCCTTTTCCCTGCTGCCAAATTCTGGGGTTTCGGCAGTGCAGGGTGGGAAATGGCGCAAATTGGCGCTGAAAACCGGGAAATCCCGACCAGGAAGGTTGACAGGTATGGTTTGACCATTGCCCTGTATGGCTCATAAAAGCATCAGGAGCGGACTGGTTGAGAGCAAAATGGTGGTGAATGCCTCCTTGTAGCTAGTTAGGGTTCCAGTGTGTTTAAAGGAGATAGTAGAAAGACCCCTTTTGGAAAAGCCCTCCTTGAATCCCACTGTATTAAATCCCACTGTATTACAATATTTACAATCTAGTCTTTAATTCACCTTTTTGGGGGTATGTGGTGGCTTCTAAGTTTCCTAGCTTCCTAGATGAGGGAGATTATCTGGATCCCTTCCAGAGCCCTGATAGACCGGAGTATATTTGCACAGTTAAAGCTAGTGTGTCAGTTGCACCGGCTGTATTTTCTATAGTTCCTTAGTTTCATTCTGTTTGGATTGCTACAATGCACTCTATCTGGGGTTGCCTTTGGAGATGGTTGCAGACAGGCTCATTACGGGAAGCATACCACTGTCCTGTTACAACAACTTCATTGGTCCATTTGTAGATCTAATTCAAAATGCTGGTTATCTATACCTATAAAATGGTGCATTAACCATTGGAATGTGACAAAGGATGTTGTACCAGGCCCCACTAGCCCCATCCGAGCCTCCGTGCACTCGCCCAAATGGGGTTCGCAGGTAACTGTCGGGTTGAAATTTTCAGGTGGGGGGCAGGAGCAAACAAAAAAGGGAACTTGAATTCCCAACGTTCCTTGCGCCGCGCCGCACCAGAGCCAATAAGGCTGGGCGGCGTGGCAAAAGAAACATTCGGAAATGGGCCGTGGCCAATTAAAAAAAAAGCCGCAGGAAAAAAACCACTGCAGTAACCAAACACGCGCAGGCAAAACTAAAAGCCCCAGTGTCCTGCGCGCCATTAGCGCGCAGAATGTTGAGGCAGCCAGGGCGTGAAAAATAAAAGTAAAAAAAACCCCGCTGCTGCCCTTCCTTCCCACGGGCCAGCCAGCATGGCCTGTGGAAAAGAAAGCCCCCCCCCCCGCCGCCGCCGCTGCCCTACCTTCCCACGGGCCAGCCAGCATGGCCCGCGGAAAAGAAAACCCCCCGCCACTGCTGCCCTTCCTTCCCACGGGCCAGCCATCGAGCCTGGCCCACAAAAAAAGACACACCCCCTCGCCCCTGTCTTTCCATTGAGCCTGGCCCACGGAAAAGAAAGACCCCCCCTTAAAAAGTAAACACAAAAACACAAACCAAAAACAGTCAAAAACACTCAAAATCAAAAATACAAAAAGGAAACACAAAAACAGGCAAAAACAAACAAAAAAAACACACAGACACCCCCCCCCCAAAAAAAAACCAACAACAACAACCAGAGAGCTTACCATGAGATGTCTTCTCTCCATGACGACCGGAACTCAACTGAGAAAATAAAGAAAATACTTACCAGAAGCGACACCCAGAGGACAGAAGAGAAAAATTGTAGAGAGGAAGAAAAGCTCACCACCCCCACCCAGAGGCCACAAGAGAAAAAACATTCAAAAATATTGAAACTAATAAGATTAATTCCCAAATTAATAAAATAAGTTATCAAAACATTCAAAAAATATTCACACTAATCTCAAAAAATACCAAAAAAACCAGAAATCACTTTTCACTCAAAAAAACCAAAAAACCAAACCAAAAAATAAACAATGCGTAAAAAGAAAGATTAAAAAAACCAAAATTAAATTTTAAATTAAAAAAATTAATTTACATTAAATAAATTAAAATAAAATAAAATTTGCATAAACATAAAACAAACACCTTCCAAAACCAATTTAAAGAGCCCAGCACTGAGGAAGCCAGTGCGCAAAAAATAAAAATAAAACACACACTGGGAGTGCAAGTCCACCACAGGCGGACGCAGCGCCTCGAAGCCACAAAATCACAAAACCTTTCAACACCATTTAAAACAGCCCGGCACCATTGGTTCAAGAAAGGAAAAAAAAACCTTTACGATCCAACACAATTGTACAAAGCCCAGCACCGCCGGGCAAAATATGCTACTGAACTATAAATCTGAATACGTCCTAGGCCCCGCCCCAGGCCAGGATACAAAGACTGCTATGGCGGCAGGACTCCACTGCTGCCCACAGACTTTCTTGCAGCTGGGGCGAAGAGGCCACTGCGACGATGAGCAACAGGACCCTCCATCACCGCCGGCGTCCTGGCCCTCGCCCTGGGCCAGGGTACAAAGGCCGCTATGGCAGTACACGGCAGGACTTCGCCATCGCCGCCCTTGGACTTGCCTGCGGCTGGAGTGGAGAGGGCCGTTGTACTATTGTATTGTTTATATTATGATATGTGCTTTTGTAGGATGAATATGGTATAATTATTGTCTTTATTGTATATTGTATTATTGTGTTTACTGCATAGTATTGTGTGAGCCGCCCTGAGTCAGGTTTCCTTAGTGGGCGGCATACAAGTGTGAGAATTAAATTAAATTAAATCCAGATCCAGCCTATTTGAAGGACTGTATCTCTTGATACAAGTTCTCAGTTCTCAGCTTTAAGGAAGAACCTTTTCTTTGTCCCACTTCCTTCATAGGCACATTTTGCAGGGATGTGAAAAGGGGCCTTCTCTGTATCTGCTCCCAGGTTATGGAATGCCTTCCATCAGGAGGCTAGGTTGCCCCTTCCCTCTTGATCATCTGACTACAGGTAAAGATGTTTCTTTTTTAAAAAACAAGCTTTTAACAACCACATTGGGCATCAAAGACAGACTCTCTCCAACATGGTGGTTACAATTTTTAAAGTGTGCTTTTACTGCTTCTTTAAGTCCATGTATAATTAGTTATTAATATTATTCTGTGCTTAATTGTTTTAATTGTATATTTATTGTGGGGTTTTAAAGTTTTACTTGTACTGTATTTTAATTATTGTGAGCCACCTTAAGTCCCTTTGTGTAGGAAAAGTGGCATAGAGATAAACTATGATTTAAAGAAATGTTGGTTTCCTATTGAGCTTACTTATGTTTTGTTTCCTTCTGCTGGAGAAGGAGTAGCTTCCATCACCATCTGCCAATGGGAAGGTTTCTACTCTTGTAGCGGTAAAATGGAGTGCCTCCTAATTTATGCCTGCTGTGTTACCCTTGGCCCTAAGGTTTTGATAAAGGAGCCTTACTCAGGTGAAGATGGTTAGGTCAGGATGTAGGATTTGTGGTTTGGGCTTACCTTAACTGAATTTGGATTTCTAGTCTTCTATACACATGCCACTATTAAAGTCAAATATAACCCTGGCCTCCAGGTTATCCTGCTCTGGTAATAGAGTAGACCATACTGCCAGCGATTCAATGCCAAGTGTCAGACAGTACTTAACTAACCTGACAACTCTGAGGACTAATGGCCTTGGGTAGCAAAATCTACGGAGAAGGGTGATGGTCCCCAAGTGGATTAAAATCCCACTTGAATCCATCTTGATGGAGGGCCGCAGCATCATCAATACTGGCCTGGGGCTGATGAGGACATTGTGTGCCTAAAGGGCTCAGGAACAGAAAGTGACTCACAGAACTGGATCAGTATTATGGTGGTCATGCTGCAATGCAGAAGGCAGATGAAAGGCAGCATTATATTCACAGGACAGCCTTCATCGCCATGAAGATCGCCTATATTTGAATTCAGATATGGCAGAAGAAGAAGATAACCCTCCAGCAGTGTATTGTCCAGCTGACCAGAAACCCCACTCACAAATAGTCAAGACAAAGGGGCATGACTGACCTGATAAGTGACAAGTTTTGTCAGTATAGTTAGATCCCTATTCCAATTTGTTGTTGTTCAGTCGCACAGTCAAGTCCGACTCTTTGTGATCCCATGGACCATCGCATGCTAGTCTCCTCTTTCCTCCACCATCCTCCTCAGCCCACTCAGATTTACCCCCATTGCATTGACAATGCCAATAATAATATTCCAATAACAGTAGCAATTATGCCCCATGACACTTAGAGCACTCTCTGGGCATTTCCCAATATAATAGCATTTTTATGCCCAACATACTGGGTACTATTTTACCAATCTCAGAAGGATGGATAGTTAAGTCAACCTTGAACTTGGCAGGATTGAACTCACATCACCAGCAGTTTTGGCTGCAGTACTGCAGCTTAACAAATCCACCTTGAGGGCTCAACATTCCAATAGTGGGAGAAATCAGTCATCATAAACATATTTCCATCAATGCGTGTCATGTTTTCAAAAGTACAAGAAGACAAATATGCTCCAAAGAGCTTATAATCTAAAATTCATCACTAGCAAGACAACATGGGGGATGAGGCAAATAAAGCCAGGGTGAAAGAGGTGACAAATATTCACATGTTGCAGTTAGCATCTGCCAATGGGAAGGTTTCCACTCCTGTAGCAGTAAAGTGGAGTGCCTCCTAATTTATGCCTCCTGTGTTACTCTTAGCCCTAGGTTTTTGACTAAGGAGCCTTACTCAGGTGAAGATCATTAGGTCAGGATGTAGGATTTGTGGTTTGGACTTACCTTAGCTGAATTTGGATTTCTAGCCTTCATTGTGTACAGCACAATATATTTACTAAGTGAGAAGTAAGTCCCATAGACTTCAGCAGGGTTTAGGAAGCAGTCCTCTACACCCTAAGCCCGTGATGGTGAACCTTGGCACTCCAGATGTTCTTGGACTTCAATTCCCAGAAACCCCCATGAATCCACACTAATGGGTTTACTGCGATTCATCCAGCCCATGCCGCCCTCGTCACTCCTGGAAGCGGAAGTAAAACGTGGGGCTTCTGGAAATTGAAGTCCAAGAACATCTGGAGTGCCAAGGTTTGCCATCACTGCCCTAAGCAATTTATGAGCACAGTACTGCAGAGACCCTTGTCAATATTTATTATGAGTTTCACAGTTTACAGTAGTCTGATAGGAGATAAACTGCAAAAGGATGCAAAATTAATGGAGAATGTAGCCAAATGTTTTCAGGTGTCGCTGTGTTAGAAAAATTGTTATACATACATACTCATACACACAGAAACACACACAGAGCACTAAATTATTATTGTGAAACAACAAGTTAGACATTTTTGGGGAAGTGTAAATAGTGATTGTGCCTTACTTTTCCATCTCTCCTCCTCAAGGAGCCGTGTTTGAAACATAAAATATTAGGCTGAAGTTCACAATTTGTCTAAATTTGTTCCACTTACATGGCTTTTATACACTGTGCGAGGTTAAGAGAATGCAATTTTCCAGCTTAAATCATTGTTAAATTTAATACCCACTTGGTCATTAGCAATATAAATGATACTTAAACCTCTGATTAGAATAGCTGCTTAAGTGAATTGAAATATAAACATACTGTGCATTAAAAACAAGTAAATAAAAACTTGCTAAGGTGGTCTCTTTTCAAGCTGACAGTTTTGTTTTGTGCCCCCACTTCCAACTCTATCCCCATTCCCACAGGCCAGCAAGCTTTTTCTTCTTGAGTGATTAATACTTTCCAGGAAACGCCTTGCTTTCCATGAGCCCACTGTGAGAAGTCAGTTCTGGTTAGAGAAGGACATAGTGGTCCTTTGAGAAAGGTGAGAAGAAACTGAGGTAGAAAAACCACTGTCTGCTACAGCTTTCTGGACTCATGTCAGCCAGGACAGAAAGGAAAAGGAAGGCTCTGTCTTGTGTGAGTGTTTGCACATTCACATTTTCTTCCTATTGTAATGGGAGAGAACCTTCAGGACTTTTTCACATCCACTGAGGGTCAAAGTCTCCTCCAATCCACACCACCATGGCCCTTTGCTCTCTGCTGCTGCTGGATGGTACCTGAGTTTTCAGCTGCTATACCAAGCCAACTCCTGGCAAGTGTTCTCATGACCATGAGACAGCCCTTCAGCTACCTGCCTTGGGTGTAGAGGACTGGGGGGAGGGAGGAAGTGCTCCAATTGGGCTGCTGGGCAGAGAGGTGGGGTGAACTCTGTGCTGGGGGAGGGAGGAAGTGCTCCCATTGGGTTCCTGGGCAGAGGGGCAGGGCAAACTCTGCTGGGGCGACAGGGCGAGTGCCCACAGAGAGGGCTCTGAGTGCTCCCTCTAGCACACATGCCATAGGTTCACCACCACTGGCCTAGGAAAACACACACACGTCAAAGCCAGTATAAGAGCCCTGGTGACACAGTGGTTAAACTACTGTATTGTATCGAAAACTGCTGATGGGGCTCTAGGTTGCCTCAGACTTCTAAGGTCAGTGAAATTAGTATCCAGCATGTTTGGTGGTGGTGCTGGTGGTGGTGGGGCAAAATGCTAATTACCTTGTTAACTGCCCAGAGAGTGCACTAAGTGCTATGGAGCAGTATA
>JAWDJE010000001.1:308288233-308450733 GCA_035047345.1 Bradypodion ventrale
TATTTTAAAGTTTCTTGATAAACCAAAGTGAACAATTGATTTTAGCGTACATTACCCAACCTCTGCCAAAATTTTAACCTCTAAACTGTTTGACATGCAAGAATAGTATGTTAAAATGCTGATGGCATACTGATCATTCACTATGCTGTGGCAGCAAATGAATTAGGCTACCAGTTGTGGTTATTAGAATTCATTTAAATCTCAATTAATAAGTTAATTAAAAGTAAGAGTGAAGAGGATATCATGTCTTACATTCATATTAAACCCAAATCACCAAATTAATTTCAAATCCAAATCAACAATCACAGTTGCAGTAAAAGAAAAGGGAAGGGAAGAAAAAACCAAATTCAAGTTATTATCCATCAGAACAAGCCATTAGATTTTACATTTTTGTATACATTAAAATTATAAATTATATGCATAAATATTTGCATTTAACCAAAATGTTAATTTAAATTTATATTGTGACTTTATACTGATTTCTTCTCTTCCAATAACCCTATTCTGAGTACTTAAGGGATGAGATGAGCATTTGTCCTGTAGTTTGGTACATGGTGAGGGAGATCATGTGCGTGTGATCACATGACGTAATCGCTAGAGTGGACCAATTTGTTCCCAGAGCACTCTGAACCACATCTTTTAAGGCTCAAATCAGGGGCTTCTGCTTTTCTAGTGGAGGTCGGTGCTCTCTAGTTTAATACATTCCCAGCATGTGTAATCATTGGAACCAGACTAAAATCAAGCATCACAGTTGTCAAAGCTGCCATGGCACCTTCTGCTCTCAAACTCTGGTATTGTGAAGTGGCTTAATAAACAGGCCACTTCAGGGTACTGGCAGCAAAGATTTGCCGGAAGTGCAAAAAATGCTGCGAAAATGCACCTGAAGTAACAAAAGCTCTGTGGAAATGCACCAGAAGCACCAAAAACACAGCAAAAACAACCAAAAATGCAGCGAAAAAAGCCAAAAATAGACATTTCTTTCAAGGTAGGGACATCTAAGAATACTTCAAAATACTTTGTGCTCAATGAATTATCTGCCCACTCCTGGCCTAAATAGAAGAGAAAGAGGGATTTTGCAAATATTCTTCACATCCCTAATTTATCTCTACAGCCTATGTTTTAATGATAATTATTACTATTTGTTATCAAGATAGTTTCAATGTATGGTGATCCTCCCATAGTTTTCCAGGTACAAAGTGCTCAGTAGTAGTTTTCCAGTTCCTCAATATGGTGATGCTCTGGGGCTGCATAGGCACTCTGATGGCAGAGCATGTGCCATATGCACCTCAGAGGATCTTGCCTGGCCTCTCTCCCAGGAGACTCTCTGGGGATTTGATCTCCCAGCCCTTGGCTCTGCAGCCCTCTGACCCACTGGGCTATAGCAGCTTATATACCACCACCACCACCAACAACAACAACAACAACAACAACCTTTTGGTTTATAGCTGAGGTGCCCAAACTTTTCAGTCTGTGGGCGTCACATGATTGAGCATACCAGTCACATGGTTCCTCCCACTGTGGGCTGGATCTATCAGCTTGTATATGTGTGTGCATCTCTACTGCTCCTATAATCTATTGTAATGTTCCTCAACTCTCATTCAATAGAATGGCATGTACTTATGCTAAATAAATACATAATGGAACCCTGGAAAACATGTAGTCTAGAATAGGAAGGGAAAAGATGACATGTCCACATAATATGCAAGAACCAGCAGAGAATCATTTAATGTAAAAAGAGTCTTCTCTTAAAAGTAAGATCAGTAGGGATTTTATACTTGTAGGTTTTCCCAAAAACAAAGTCAGGGTAAACTTTCAAAGGTCTTGCATTGAAATCACTGGAAATATTAGAAATTGAAATTCTAATATTGGGTTCCCCAACAACTTGGACTGACAGGCATGTGTGTTAGGTTTATGTCAAAACTGACTTAAAGTAAGTGAGCTACTTAAGGCAGGATTTTATCAGTGCCTTCCACTATGCGCTTCCATGGCCTGAGAAAGGATACGACTCCAGATCTTTCCTGAGTCCTAGTCCATTCCTCTACTCACAGTCCTAGCTTGGGAAGCAGTCTGAGAAGCGAATCAAATTGGACTCTGGCACTAGTGGCCATGGATTTATGCTGAGGGTTGTGACCCCAGCTTGTGGCAACATGTTTTATAAGTTGGATATGTGCTGTGCTAAGAAGTTCATATGTGATTCAGTCATTTCAGTGGAACTTACCTGTGGAGAGTCACCTGTCCAGTTCCTTATGCCCACCCTTTTGCTTTTCTTGGAATCCTTGTTCCTCATAGGGAGGACGAAAGAGGACAAAAGCTCAAACATTGCTATGCAGCTGTCTTGAATGCTCATGTCCCCACCCACTTAGTTTGTACCTTGCTGGGGAATAGGCAGGATTTCATAAATATTATATAGCAGGGCCAGGTGCCCAAACTATGGCCCATGGGCCGAATCCAGCCTACAGTGTGAAATCCTCTGGCCCAGCCCACCCTTTCCACTCCCAGAAGCAGAAGTAAAACATACCCACACATGTGCAAAATGCTGCCATAGATGCACCCGTGGCTGTCGTAAACCGTGTACGACAACCATGGTGTTGTGCACATGCGTGGGTATGTTTTACTTCTGCGTCCGGTGGGAGGAACCACGTGACTTGCCTGCTGAACCATATGACCGTCCCATGGCCCAAAAAGTTTGGGCACCTCTGTTATATACAAATCTAAATAAATAAATAAATAAATAAATATCGCCCAAGTAACTCTTCCCTTTATATCTGTTAGAGCAGGGATTCTCAACCTACAGCCCACAGGCCAGATGTGGCCCACAGCACCATTTCATGTGGCCCACCACCACCTCCATCACACCAGGAAGTGCCATGTGGCGGAGGAAGGGCAAAATGGCTGTCTGGCACCTGAAGCTGTCTGAGGGAGCGTGACCCCCCCCCCGGCTTAAAATGGTTGAGAACTCCTGTGTTAGAGGCTTCCTTTCCCTTTTGTTTCCTCCAGACCCAATAAAAAAGGCCCTTGAGGTGGCCAAGGCCAGGCAAGGAAAGCGTCCTGACAAGACTGGGAAAGCATCCGCCTGATTTTATATGCGGTTCTTGGCACTGAGGTCTAGATAGAGGTGGGTAGGGTCCACCCAGTCCTTCAGTCTCATTAATCATCTGGCTCTCCATGCCCCCGCCCGCCCGCCCACTCCCCCTCACTGCCACTACACCAACTGCTTGCAGCGTCTTCTGGAGGAACCCTTTTCTTTATTCATTCAGACAACCCTTTGGATTAAACAGAGCCAGCTAAATGTCAAACCAAATCTGAGTCTTGATGCAGATAATCATTTCAATAATATTTCTCCATTTGTGCCCAAACACCAAGGGAATAAAGCTTTTCTGCTGTCAGGTAGTGTAAGACCGCAGTTGGTGTAAATGCTTGACATTGAGCCAGATGGCTTAGCTGTGCCTCAAACATATGTTCAACAAGCAGGCTTGCACACATTGGAATTTTATTATTTTGAACTGGTGAGGCATGCATATTTATTTACTTGACCCATTCTGGTGTCACTTTGGTTTTAAAACAATCAGTTATGAAGCTCCCCCAAGCAGCAGGCTAGACTGGGTTTATAAGCCCTTGTCAGTTTGACCCTGCGTTTTAGAGGAAAGCATTTTCATTTTTGGACTTCCGTTTATCTACACAAGAAAGACAAAAAGTTCAAACTTACGTGTTAAAAAAACCAAAAAAAAAAAGCCCTATTTACTCTCCGATGTCTGAAAATAATATATCATTTCCCATTAATATTTTATTTATTTATTTATTTCATTTGTTTACCACCTATCTGGGATATTTCCCACTCTGGGCAGTGTACAGACAGTTAAATAAGCAACAGCAATATAAAACAAGCAACAGCCAAATAAAATACCTGATGGTAAAAAGAAAAAAAATGTGAATTTTTATTACAACTCATTCTCAATTATGTCTTGTTCTTTGTTTCGTTTTCTTTTCATAGTTGCAGCAGGATTCCTGAGGTCCATTTCTGCACAGGAAAAACAATCACAGAGAATTCTTGTAAAAGGAACATAAGTGGCATTTAGAGGTTCCCTTCCTGGTGCAGAGTGAGCACCATAGAGGGGTCATCTAAGGGCCTTCATTATTTGTGCAAATAATCTTATCTTCATGCAGAATAGCTTTGGGTATTTCATTCCCCTACCTCTGGATTCTGGCCTAAGAAGATCCTTATTTTAGGGATCAGGAACACAAGAATTATTTGACTGATTCAACCTAGGCTCATCTGTAGACCTCCCTACTCTTTGGTCCTGGGCCAATCAATTGATTTGGCTTGCAAGTTCAGTCCACACAGCTGCCTTTAACTGTGAGGTTCAGACAGTCCCAAATATTAAAATATTAAATATTAAAATCCATGAGAGGATATCATGGGCATCACACATCCACACAAACCCCACATCTACACAATGCACCAACCTTTGCTGACAAATGGGTGTTCCCTTCAGCACTGTGGTCCCAGGACACCTTACGGTTGGAGTCAAGTGGCAGGAAAGAGAAGAAGCAACCTTCTGCCTCTGGATGGGCCATGCTCGACTCCCTCTTGCCAACATGTTTTTCCAGATGCACCCTAGTTTTCTGGCCAATGACAAAAGCATGGATACTGTCTCTTGTTTTGTGTTCTGGAGTCATTCTCAGCGACTGCTCCAAGGCAGTGGAATGCATTCCCCTGAGAAGCTTCCGCCTTTTTGTTATGCTACTTATACTGAATTGACTGGATATATGTTTAACTGTTTTAAACAGTAGTTTTAATATTGTTATATGGTTAATTGTCTTTCATACTATACTTTGTGTTTTTAATTGTGTTTTATTATGTTGTTTTAATTGATTGTAAAGCAGTATGAGAAGAAATGTAGCATATCAAATAAAATATTCTCAGGGAAATCAGCTGCTGAAATAGATCTACTTCTTACAAAAGGAAAAAAAAAGGGAACTGTGATATTTGCCTCTTTTTCCTGCCTTCTTGTTACCATTTTCTCTTTGTCTGACATCTAGTACTGGAACCAGTCTGAGAGGGGAAACTATCATTTTTCACACTCGGTGAGATAGGGTGGTAGGTATGTTGCAACCCCACCATTTGTGTTTGCAGGCGCACCCCCCCAATAACGGACACAGACAACATTGAAAGTGGATAACAGCATCGGGCCACATTTATTTATTCAATGCCCTAGTCCGAATTATAAATTTGTATTGGTAAAACGACCAATCATAATTCATAAGGCAAGCAGGCCGAAGTAACACTGGTAAGGTACCACCCCAAAATTGCCAACGGCAATTGGTTACAATGTATCAATTTGTATCAATTTGTTTGTTGACAACAAACAAATTGTTGACCGTAGTCAATAACTAACTCATGACCCCACCCTCTGACGCGTATCCGTGAAATCACAGGGGTGATGCATGCTGGTTAGCAATCGTCATCACCCCGTCGCCTGGTTCGTCGTTGACCGGACAACGTTTAACTAATTTATTCCTGTCTAGTGTTGTCCAGTCAATTGCGAACCTGCCGGATACCTGTGGGTCATACTGTTTACCTTACCAGTGCTACCCGCCAATGTGACCAAAGTCAACGTTAGGAACATAGAAAGACCCCTATATCAAACCATAGCAACAGTGTGGGATGGGCAAAAAAGCCAGGACCCGGAAGCCAATATGGGTCCCAGCCAAAAATTCCCACCCGGCCCCGAAGCGACCAAAATATCACACTGTTAACTAGGGAGGGGGTGGAGGGGAAAAAACTTCTCCGCTCCGTCGCTGAGGTAAAATGGCAGCTCGGCTGCCTCGTGGCCACCCCTTTTATCAGGGAGCTGGCCACGCCCCTAACTACCCGGATTCTCTGTCCTGTGGGGGGGGCCCGCAAAGGGCGCGGCGGCCATTTTGGCGCCGCGCTTGCATTGCAGGCGCACCCCCCCAATAACGGACACAGACAACATTGAAAGTGGATAACAGCATCGGGCCACATTTATTGATTCAATGCCCTAGTCCGAATTATAAATTTGTATTGGTAAAACGACCAATCATAATTCATAAGGCAAGCAGGCCGAAGTAACACTGGTAAGGTACCACCCCAAAATTGCCAACGGCAATTGGTTACAATGTATCAATTTGTATCAATTTGTTTGTTGACAACAAACAAATTGTTGACCGTAGTCAATAACTAACTCATGACCCCACCCTCTGACGCGTATCCGTGAAATCACAGGGGTGATGCATGCTGGTTAGCAATCGTCATCACCCCGTCGCCTGGTTCGTCGTTGACCGGACAACGTTTAACTAATTTATTCCTGTCTAGTGTTGTCCAGTCAATTGCGAACCTGCCGGATACCTGTGGGTCATACTGTTTACCTTACCAGTGCTACCCGCCACACGGAGGGGCTTCAAAGAAGACCTGACGCCCCCACCCAGACCGTCAGCTCGGTCGACAGGCCTGCTCGCCAATCACCCAACAGGAGGTCCATACCTCCTCGCGACAGGTGGACCCCATCCCTTGCATACAAGTCATAATTTTGTAGGCTAATATCGGGGTGATGACTGACCCGTCCCCAAGCCCCGTTGGCAAGAAACCGCGCCACCACCCTGTTGACCGTGCGCCTAGCGCGGTCAAGGGCCAGGAGGTGAACGCCCCCTCTATAAGAAAGGCGCGGGATAATGTCCAACCAAACCAGGGTTGTGGCAGGCCAGACATAATGCAAGTAGGCGAGGTCCCCGCAATTCGCATGCTTGAGCGATAAGCCGGTGACCTGGCCCAAATCAGTGCCCCCCAGGTGGATGATGAGAATGTCAGGCGGGTCAGCACTCAGGCCAGAAAAAAGGAAAGGCCGCAGCTCCCGCCATAACATCCCAGGCTTACCATGCCATGTGAGACTGGCGTGTTTACCCAGTCCCAGTCGGGGTCCCCACTCTGTCGCCGCAGCGTAACGCGCTGCCCTGTGCACATAGCTGTGGCCCACCAGCCATACTGTCACCGGTGTAATACAACACCCAGGGTCTGTAAGAAAATTGAGAAAAATTGAGAAAAAGACGGTAAGGTGACTGGATTGGTACTCATGGCGGGAGTGGGCGCACATAAAACTGAAAACATTGCGAGCCCCACCTCCCCATGCTGCGTATGTCAGCCCCAGAGTACCCAAAAGCAGCTGCTGTAGAGGCTGCACCAATACGGAATGAATGTGTGCCAAAACGGGCACCTGGTAGGCCCACCCTGGTGAGGGCTCTGGCTGTCACCTTCCAAAACTGAAATTTAGTAAGGGGAGACCCATCTTGGTGACAGAAAAACGGGCCGTGGTGCCTGCCACGCAGTGCCAGGCATTCCTGTAGGGCACCAACCGGACAGATGTCTGCCAAAGAACACCGTAGCAGTCTTACAACACTGCCTGCGCCATGCTGATCTGTCTTAGAGGAGCGTATCCTCAACTGGGCCCAGTCTTTGGCAACATAGACATCCTCGAGTTCCAGTGCCCTACACTTGCATCCGCCTTATACAGCATCTCAAGCTCGCTGTCGCGGAGCGCTCCAAAAAGGCCACCGTTGTAGCCGCATGAAGTGGGCTGCCTCATTTCCAAAACAGAGGCCAGGCCAGCCCCGGGCCAATTGGGTAAAAACCCTGGGAAAATCTTGCATCCGCCTTACTCAGCATCTCAAGCTCGCCGATGCGGAGGGCTCCAAAAAGGCCACCGTTGTAGCCGCATAAAGTGGGCTGCCTCATTTATCAAAACTGAGGCCAGGCCAGCCCCGGGCCAATTGGGTAAAAACCCTGGGAAACTCTTGCATCCGCCTTACTCAGCATCTCAAGCTCGCCGACGCGGAGGGCTCCAAAAAGGCCACCGTTGTAGCCGCATGAAGTGGGCTGCCTCATCTATCAAAACAGAGGCCAGGCCAGCCCCGGGCCAACTGGGTCATAAACCCCCTGGGTAAATGGGGTGGCGGTCGCCCAGGAAACGCCCGGGCACGCGCACCCACCCCTCCCAACATGTCTCACCCGGAAGTCATTGGTGCTGTCCACACGACCTCCCACTTTGGCCCTAAAAGCCAACCCGACAGCTGAGATGCTATGGTGCGTGGTGCAAGGCCCTGGGGATACAGGTAAATCGTGAACCGCAGAACATGGGCTACTGGAAAAGGCCAGGTTCCTGGCAGTCAGAATCGGGTACATAATACTCTAAAGGAACTAAATGCGTGGTGATACGCCTTACTCATGCATGGCGCTAGTGACAGGCCAATCGCCCGGTTCACCTCTCCTTGCCAACGGTCCATCTCACATCCGGGAGTGGCGAGGGAAATTCCTCCGCATCCGGGGGCCGAGGCACGGAACCGGGAGATCTGCAGGCGGGACAAAGCAGCAGCAATATCATTATCAACCCTTGGGACATGCCTGGCCCTGAAGGGAACGTTGAGGCACAGGTTGCATAACACAAACCAACTAACTAGCTCCATAACCCCGGGCGATTTGGAATTCTGTGCAGTGACGATGCGGAAAACAGCCGCGTTGCCATGCCAAAGTTGCACAACCGAGTTGGCCCACCCCTTGCCCCATAGCATCAAAGCACCCAGGATAGGGAAACATTCCAGATACGTGAGACCATGCAGGCGACCCTTGCCTGCCCAGGATGGTGGCCACCCACCATAGGCCCACTTCCAATTGAAGTACATCCCAGAAACCCAGGAATCCTGAGGCATCGGACTGCATCTAAAAGCAAGGGGGAGCCAGGAAATCAGACCCCAAAATGACACCCCGTTGAACTACCTCTGGATCTATGGCCAGACAAGCACGTCTGCCCCGATACCCCGGGTAAATCTGAGCCTGTGGTGGGGCCTGGATAATCCCGCCATAGCGTCGCACCAGCGCAGAGCAAATGCCCTGCCCGGTGCGACGACCCTGCCAGCGAAACTGGGGTGACCATGTAGCACCAGAAGTTCCCTCAGTGATGCCATGCACTCTGCCAGCAAGACCGCGACAAGGGCCACTAGCCTTGACACCTTATCCCGCTGCAACCTAGAATCCTGCGCTATCGTGTTGCTCTCCACCCCAGGAATACTAGCTGTGGAGATGGGCCCTCGGTCTTTTCGGGCGCTAAAGGGACACCAAGTTCCTCCATTAGCGTCTGAAATGTGTTGAGGAGACGTGTGTACGTGTCCCAGCCCCGTTCAGCCCCGAATAAAACCATCCAGGGAATGGGCTACAGACCGGGACCCTGACCTGCGGACAAAAGCGCAATCTAGTAAAATGGTGAAACGCTCGAATACCGAGCCCCAATGGAATAGTCAAAAGGCATGGCATCATTGAAATAATATGCTCCCCGGGACGGGGGTGCAGGGACAGTGCCACGACCCTGCCCGCATAGACCATTTTGTCAAAGCTGGCAGCAGCCACCTCCTCCCTCCCCTTAAGGGATAAAAGATTGGGGGCATCCTGAGGGGACCCGTTACCCATGAAAAGGATCCGGAACCCCTGCCTAAAACCCTGAAGGAGATAACCCGCATCCTCTCCCTTCAGATACCATGTGAGCCAACGCCCCAACATGTCCACCTCAAATGGGGAGGGAGCCCTTCGGTGAACTAGATCCATCTGCGGCAGTCTTGCAAGCCCCCTGTCTGCCCCACCCTCTGCCCCGCATCCTTCTATGCCTGGGACAGGCAGAGGCCGCATGGGGGCCAACACAGGTGGGACATTCCTGTCTGTATATACAAGTCCTCCCATTAGAGGAGCCATTGGACAAGAAAGTCCAGCACGGCAGGCGGGCTGGAACCCCCCGCCCCGCCCCATGGCAGGTGACCTATGCTGGGGCCGCCCGCTGAACCGCATGCCCACAATGGTATATCTCCCCGGGCACAGGGCGCGTGGGCGTAAAGTACAAAAGCCGCAGGCTCTGGCCTGGCTCATCCCGCCTAATCCCCAGGGTGCGGGGGAATCCGCCTAGGCATTCCTTGTCACAAGCCAACCACGCTGGGCCCGGAAAGTAAACCATCGCCCGGTAGATGTTGTCCAAATACAGGACCATCGGAATTGCCAGATCCGGCCGGGCCCTAAGGTACACCGCCATGCATATGATGCAGGCCGGCGACCATTTGGCCCACATACTTGGTGGCTTGCGACAACGTGCCTGCCACTATCCGTTTCATTCCGCCCCTCCATCTCTCCTTGGTGGGCACCTTGTTTAGGAGTGAGAAGATATCCACATACTCCCCCCGCCAAATTTACTCCCTGGCGGCCTGTGCCAAGTGGTCACTAGCAGTAAGGAATAGGAGCTTAGACCAACCCGGCCACCCCAAACATGCCCCTCAGGTTAGGGAACACCCCCCACCACGGGGCCCCGGGGATGTGTGTGGATGTACTCGCTTACACCGTATACTCACATGCTGCACCCCCGCGGGCCGCCCTCACTGGGGGTTCCGGCCCACTGGGGGCGTCGGAGCTCACGACCGACGTAGAGCTCATCACCGGGGCTTGACCCACACCTGGCTGCTGGCTGGGGAGCTGCGAGGCAGTGGCCGAAACCGCGCCACGCGCCTGCAGCAGCTCAACCCTCCCTGTCGGCTGTTGTCCTCCTGCCGACAGCGCCTCGAAAGGAACCCCAAAAGGGGGGGGGGCCCGCCTGACTGGCCCGAGCCAACGACGCTTCAAGGGCCACAAGGCGAGCCAGTAAGGCTTCCACGGTGACCTGGGGCCAAGGGCCGGCCGGCCCGCACGGTCCAGACGTGGGTACAGGTCCCTGCACCCCAGGACCCGAATATGGCCATTGGCCAATACCGAAGCCCGGCAGGGTCGGTGGAGAAACCTGCCAAGGCAGGGGGCCGCACCACCCCCCAAGGCTAGAGGGCCCCGGGGGAGGCGGCGACCCAAGAGCAGCAGGCCCAACCTGGTGGGCAGATGCAGGAGCGGTGTCCACCGCTCGCGGGCCGCGGGCCGGATCCCCTACCGCGCCCGCACTCTGTTCGCCCGCTCCGGGCCAAGGGGCAATAGACCCCATTCCGCCGATCCCGGCAGGGGCAAAGGCGGCTGCTGAGGAGGCGGCACCGCGGTCCTCCGACCTGGGTTGCGCCTCCTGACAGCGCGAGCCGCACTCGAAGCTGCCTTCTTCTTCGAAGGCATCTCCACCGGAGTAAAGGGAAGCCAAAAAGGAAAAAATCGCCGCCAAAGGCTTCCTGGTAAGTTAAAGAGCGACGGAGACACAGGGGAAAAAACTTCTCCGCTCCGTCGCTGAGGTAAAATGGCAGCTCGGCTGCCTCGTGGCCACCCCTTTTATCAGGGAGCTGGCCACGCCCCTAACTACCCGGATTCTCTGTCCTGTGGGGGGGGGCCCGCAAAGGGCGCGGCGGCCATTTTGGCGCCGCGCTTGCATTCTTTCTTTCTTTCTTTCTCTCTTTCTTTTGTAACTGTTCTGGCATGTGTTACAAGTGAACAGAGCACACATAATAAAAATAGGTCTGTGAAACCTGCTGGAACCGAACCAAGGGTGATCCTACTCACACCACCAAAGATAAAAAACAGCCGCTTCTGACAAGGACCCAAAAGTTTGAGGTAGGCTTCAATCATGGTTCATCATGTAGCTCACATGGTCACTGGGGGTGGGAGAGTGACTCAAGAGTGAACATGATCTTGACTATAGCCTCTCTTTGAAAGGGGTTCTTCATGTGTTATTGTGCAATAAATAAATAAATAAATAAATAAATATGCAGGCATGCGCACACACACATAATCAAACCAAACAGAACTTGGTTCGGTGTGTGGGGTTTCACAGCACAATCACTGTGACTCATTGGCCATAAATCATTCTCCCTTTAGCTCATCTGTATTGCACAGTTAAAAGAGGCCCACTTGGGGCTTCTCACTCAAGGCTTTTCCCCCTCCCTGCCCGTTCAAGGATGGCACATAGCTATCACACAGCTTCTGTCCAATTAGAGCAAGGTGAGCACGAGGCAGACATGCAGATATTTAACCAATTAAGTAGTCTCCTGTTATCGCAGATAACCAATGGAAGTATCTTACATGCTCTCTCTGGAATGTCTTTGTCCTGCTTCTAATAAAGTCCAGCCGGACTGCTTTTAATGTTGGCCTATGCCTATGGATGAAATCAAGCCTCCGCGTCTCCTTGATCAACACAAACACTACATCTGGTGACCCGCGCCGTGATTACCGGATCCCAAACCCCCTATTCATCGGCTGGAATAGCCCCCTGACGCGTCTCTCAGCTTTCGAGCTCCCGATTGTGAGTATGGGGGGGGAAGTTTCTTCAGGGCCAAGAACCCATGCAAATGAATTGCAGAGATCCATCAAGGAGAGCGGATGTCCAGACATCACGCTTAATAGTATAGAAGGCTTCACTAGGGGAGTCAAATGCCAATGTCTCAGAGCAAAAACCAAAGAAGGGCAAGACTTTGCTCCAAAAAATCTTTTGTTCTCCCAGGAGTTTACTTTACAATTGCCACTGATTTTGCCCCCAGCCAAGATATGGAGTCTGACTGTCCCTCCATCATATGGGACACAACAGCAGGAGCCCCCTGATAGAGATGGGGGTGGAAATGGAGATGGGACATTAAATCCTGCCTTGGAGCAAGCAAGTCCTTTTAGCCCTACAAAAGACCTGTTCTCTGCTGCTTTAGCTCCAGATGTGTTAGATATGGAAGCTGTTGCTGCTGGTCCAGTGAACAGAGAGGCTGAGTCTGAGAAGCCACAAATGCCAGCTGATGAGGAACAAATGGTGGGAACCTCATCACAGATTGACGCTAGCAATGCATGCAAAGTGGCAAGAAGCAAGGAGTCTGTTTCAAAGAGCAGCTTGGGGGATCTCAGCCCCCCCGTGAAGCAACCCTCTTCACAAAAGCCGGAGAAGCTGAATAGTAAAATTGCTTCCTCACGTATGGCCAAAAAATGGGAGGATTGCCCAGAGGAGGAACGCACAAAACCCCAGCCTAAAGAGGGGTTTTCCTGCAAGTACAAACTAACAGATGCAGCTTGTCAGAATCAGCTACTGCAGATGACAGAAATCCAAAGGAGGAGGGGGGTAAATTCTGCCTCAAATGACAACAGACTACTTCAAAAGTACAAGGAGTTTTTGGCTGATTTTGAGCTGACCACCCCTCAAAAATTTCCTGTGATTTTCACCTCACCTGCCTGCCTTAATACAGATGGGGACGGCCGGAGCATGCAGGAATGTGTGTTTGCCTGAAAGGCTGAGAGGGGGGTGGGGGTTGTCTGGTTGTCTTGTGAATTCAGTGAGAAGTAATTTATGGCTTACTTTCACCCTGCCATGCCAAGAAGAAGTGTTTGTTTTAAAATAAACTGAACTGGAGAGGAGATCGTGTTTTAAATTGTAATCTGAGCTTCAATCAATTTGGACATTTTTAATTGGACTAAAAAGTTTGTAGGAAGAATTGGCTTTGTTTGCATTATTAAACCTGAAAACCCTTTTTAAATTGGATGGATGGTTCAACTGTATGATCATGCTTTGTTCTGTTTTATATTCAAATGCCTTTAAATGCTCTGTTGATATTAGTACCTGTTTTACCTGCTCATGCTATGAGTGTGAAATGCTTTAATGATATTTGTGCTGATTTACCATGCTTTGTAGTAAAAGTTATTAATGCCTCTCTCACTTTTACACCAGTGAGAGAAGAGAAAATATATGCCTTAATTGGGGAGTGAGAATTGCTTTCTAGAATGCTATAGAGACCTCCTTCAAATTCTCTTGCTTAGGGAAAGACCTGATTTTGCTTACACCAGTGAGAGAAGAAAAGATATAATGCCTTATTCTTGTAAGGAAGAAGAGAGATGTTCATATTTGGTTGATGCTTAAATATCCTGCTTATTCTCTTGCTTGGGGAATGACCTGTATTTGTTTGTTTATATTTTGCTTATGTTATATTTTGTGTTATGTTACTGCATTTTTCAAGATTCCTTTAGAAGTACATGGGAAAGTTTTCAGTCCTATTATAGCTGTTAGCATACACATGTAAATGAGTTTTGATGCTGTTTCTAATCTCTATGTTCCTATTGTAACTGTAAGTCAAAGCCTCACTGTTTTCCTCCTGGGGTCGACACCGGGGGAGGACCTTCCTTTTAACTTTGGAACTATATTCCTGCTTACCTCTCTACAAACACTTGTTGCCTTAAAGCTTGCTTGTGCATTTGTGAATTCTGATAACTGCCTGTTGTCTATTCAATGCATACCTTCGTTGCCAGCCTGTCCGGCTCGCAAATGCAAGGGTTAAATTTATTATGCTTATAAGCTTCTTAAAAACAGAAGGGGGAAGATGTGGGGTTTCACAGCACAATCACTGTGACTCATTGGCCATAAATCATTCTCCCTTTAGCTCATCTGTATTGCACAGTTAAAAGAGGCCCACTTGGGGCTTCTCACTCAAGGCTTTTCCCCCTCCCTGCCCGTTCAAGGATGGCACATAGCTATCACACAGCTTCTGTCCAATTAGAGCAAGGTGAGCACGAGGCAGACATGCAGATATTTAACCAATTAAGTAGTCTCCTGTTATCGCAGATAACCAATGGAAGTATCTTACATGCTCTCTCTGGAATGTCTTTGTCCTGCTTCTAATAAAGTCCAGCCGGACTGCTTTTAATGTTGGCCTATGCCTATGGATGAAATCAAGCCTCCGCGTCTCCTTGATCAACACAAACACTACATCGGTGTTTTTTTAAAAAAACACAAGTGCAACACATGCCCAGTTAAATTCTGTTTAGACTACTTCTGTGTATTCTATGCGGGGCTGCCTTTAAAAAGTACTTAGAAATGTCAGCAGGTTAAAAATGCTTAACTGCACACTGAAGCTGATTACAAGCAGAAATTCAGAAGTTCACAAAACACAAATGCCTTGTTATGGTATTTTCACTGCCTACAGAACTGTTTCCCAGTACAATTCAAAGTACAGTAAAAAAAAAACTACTTACCAAAAAAAAAGTCAGTTCTGTAGGCTCCTGCTTAAATTGATTTTTATGTAACTTGAAGCAAACCCATAGGAAAAATTATTTTTATGTAACTCGAAGCAAACCCATAGGAAAAAAATAATCTTTATGTAACTTGAAGCAAACCTATTGGAAATCATGAAAATTGGGACATGGTTTTAGCACAAAATCATTATGTAAGTCAAATTTTATGTAACTCAAGGCATATGTAAGTCGGGGTTTTACTGTTCTGGTTTTGGTCCTATAACCCCTAAAAAAGTTGGGGCTGTTCTGTCTCATTGATTCCATTCCCTGTCCAAATTGGTGCTTGACCTGCCTGTTCCCCTTTTGGAGACACTCCAAAGCAATTTTTGTGCACGTTCATGCTCATATTTGCATGTCTCTGGTTCTCTGGGAAAATATATTTCTCATCAATGAAGAAATGCAAGTGGCAGGACTAGGTCATTGGACTAATTGGTTGTTGTGTATGTAATATTATGTTAATGCTTTTGTAAATAACTGACCCTCCATTTTGACTCTCCTCAACACCGTACTATTGCGAGGAAAGGCAACAGGAAAGGCAAGGAAGCTTCATTTCCAAGATAAAAAGCATAGTCCCATTCTTCTTTATCACCAATTTAGTATCTTCCTGAGTTTTTTCTTTCTCTTTCCTGAGTCTTGTTGCAATGCATGAATACTGGTTTTAACATGAGGGGTGGCAGTCCACCCAGTTAAAGCCTCCGGGCTCCAAGGTCATCCTGGAATGCAAAAATCCCCCTGATTTTGTTTGTTTTTACACAAAGGCAGTGCATAGCAGTTATGAATACTGTACAGACAAGTATAGTATCATGCTGCAGCATATTTTGTGTTGCAATATTAATTATTTGGTGTTATCATTCAACTTTTATCCAATAAAAATGTGCCATTGCTGGGATCCAAACAGCTGTGTCACCCCTGGGGTTGATCAAAGCTCCATTTCACACTCCAGCCTTCTCACATACTTTACAAGTAGCCATCTAATTGTTGAAGGGCCCCAGCTCTTGAATCAAATGTAGGGGTTCCTGCCATCAGAAATAAAAATCAGCCCCTGCTATTACATAGAAATCATTGTCATCACCTGCAACTCATATCTGAGAATGCATTTTTTCCTGAAGCTGGAAAAATGTCGTTGGCATGAATTTGTTTAAGGTGGATCCCAGCTTGCAATGGAGTGACTCACACACTATGATCTCCTGCAGCACATATAAAATGAGACGTGCAGGATTTAACACTGGGACTGCAATGGACTGCTGCAGCCTTGAGGATATGGACAAGGTGCGTTTTCATAGCCAGTCCATCTAGCATGGCCTCTTCCACCTCCATGACCATTGGGAATCAGAGTTCCTCCTCCGCTCATTTCTCCGGTGGGCCGAATATGATGGTTTCCAATGTCATTTCCTCCACCGAGGGAGCCATCACCCCAACTAAAGTGGCTTATCTGCCTGTAGCCATTGGCTCCTTTAGGGAGTCAGGTTAGTTATCTGCCACCTGACACTCAGCGTTGAGTCGCTTGTTGTATGGTCTACTCCATTACCGTAGCGGGATGTTCGGCCAGACATAAGAAATACTCTTGGCCAACCTCATGGGTCCCATCTGTCCTGGACTATATGTAGTGGTGGGCATGGCCAGGGGGAAAGCCCTGTGTTGCACCTGAATTAGGACTACTTTATTTCAAAACTTGGGTGGACAGGGCCAGCCAAAATTTCTGCTACTGGTTATGGCGAACTGGTGCGAACCTGTTAGCATAGCCACATGAGTGTTTTTAAAGGATTTGGTTAGAAAAAAGGGAAATTCAAAATTTTAGGTTTTAGCAAAGTAACTCTTTAGTTCAATAATTATCTAAAGGATTGCCATTCTCCTCTTCCTTTGATGTATAGGCTACGTACCATCACCTCTTGACAACTGTGCTCCAAAAAACAGTTTTAAATGTTGGAATTAAAGTATTAAATTATGGTTTAGTACAAAGTAAAAGAAGTTAACAGTTAAAGTAAGTTTGGTAGGTAAGGAGATTGACCAGTGGGTTGATAACCACATACAACCATTCTACAGAAGGAAAAATATTAATTTCATGAAAGAAATTTATTGCTAATAATTCAGTCAGCTTCTAATTCGGACATTACTTCATATTGACCATTTTATTGCTCATTTAAAATATTTCATCATATAGCCATCAATCACACATTTGCTAAATTAATGCCTCAGCAACGGCATTTCAGCAGAATTAGAATAAAAAGTGCAGGCATGTGCTGTTAAATATGGAATTTATAGGAAATTATGCTATTAATGCAAAGTTATCAATGAACTTTCAATATTGCTATTCAATTTCTCTAATATTTTAAAAAGTAATTCCTTATATATTGAGGGTTTTGGGGATTCAAACGTAAAGTTTTTAAAAGGCTGGAAACAGGTTCAGTTTTTGGTTAGGACATATACTGAGTTGCATATTATCCAGCCTTTTACCTGGTACAGGCTCCAGAGTTTTCAGGTTAAAGATGTATTAAAAAATTACAGGCAAAACTTGAAAACAAGAAAAATTAAAATCTGCATTTTAGACTTAGTTGGTACATTCTACACTGAGGTAAAACCCATAAACATACACGCACAAAGCAATTCTATGCTGTATGGGCAGAAATACATTATTTTAGGCTCAATAGCACTTACTGCCAGGTAAGCAGTTTGCAGGGTTATGCCTTAAAAGCAGCGTAGGGCACAGTCTAGTTTTTTTCACATGCAGGTTTTTCTGGCATAGATTTTGACACCATTGTAGGAAAGTTGGAAGTAGGAGATGGGGGCGTCTTCCATAGCAGAGTGGGGTTAGTGACACACAGTGGTGTACTGTTCCAGGTTCCCACCGCATCCCGGGAACCGGTAATGGAAATCCCCCCAGGCCATGCCCACTTGGCTGGCCACACCTCCCTCTCTACCCCAGGCCATGTTGTGGCTGGCCAAGTGGGCATGGGCCACAGAGTTAGCCACACCCAGGGTGGGGGTAGTAAATTTTTTTGCAGTGCATCACTGGTGACAAAGCCCCACTTCTGGTAATCACACAGAGCAATCTTGGTACAATAAATAAAGGAAGGACCCTTTGGAGATCACAATTCCACAGACCTTCTGCCACAAGTACATTTCTTGCTACATGTGCCAGCCTTTGGAGCCTTGTGTTTATATTGTTTTGCAGAGTACAATCACTTTAACAGAAATTATACAAATCAATGTGGCTTTTTACAAGTGGTAATAACAGAAAGCCACATTGTTTTGTATACTTATCTGTTATGCTAGCCAATCATTGTTTAACAGAAAGATGACTCTCCTGATTTTTCTAGAGAGCCAGGAGGATGGATTGCTGCTTTGCCCTATCCCTATCTCCTAGCATGAGTGGGAGAAAGGCATTGTTTGGTGAGGCTAAGTAGGTGGGGGTGGGGGTAGATTCTGTGGAAAGGATTATACCAGGAACGTGGTGGGGTTTTTTTGGTTTGGTTTTCAGGTCTGGCCAAAAACTTTTGATTCCTCTTCTGCTTCTTCCTCCAGAAGCTGACTAAAATAGCAATTGAACTTTCCTTCAGGACTGGTGGTGAAGCATTCATTCCCCACCCTGTCAGAGTACATGCAAGCTAGTTCAGAGGGTGCTGAGCTGTCTATAGAGTAGAAAACAGTTCTGGTCTCTAAAACCACGCCATATATTACACAGTACCTGCCATGAATGGTAGCCCCCTTCACTATGAGGGCAGGGCTGGCTCTAATTCTTCTTTCAGTTTCATGGCTTCCTCATAGGTAGTAACATTAAGGAAAGGGGATTTCAACTCAACTGTTGTTAACCAAGTTTGCTCCCAGTCCATGAAGACAACACGTAGATGATAATATGTGCTAGTTTTAATAAATCTGTCTTCTTCTTCTTCTTCTTCTGGGTTTTATAACTCTCCACATTCACACAGCGTGTTGTTGTCTGCCAGCAGCCCCCACTTGAGCATTTGGTCTTAGGCAGTCTGAACCTCATTCTGTTCAGGGTCTAGCAAGCGGCATAGGGAAGGTTGAGTTTCTCAGCCTTATCCTCCTTTAATGTCCTTATTCCTTATTCAGTGAGTATCTTCCTCCATTTTCTAATTTGATTTTGCTATTGCATATCCTCAAGAATGTTTACTCTTGTCATAAAGCTCTTCCTAGATCTGAGCTGGCGGACTTGAGGCACATATCCATTCAGAGGATTTTGAGGGTCATTCTCTTGCTTAGTTCTCTTGGCATCTGCTGCTATTTCTCTCCTTATCTTAGGTGGAACAATACCAAAAAGAGGATATATTTTCTCAACTGGTGTAGGTTTGTAGTATCCTGTCACAATACATATTGTTTCATCTGGTTAAGGTAAATACATGATATTTTCCCGTCCATGATATAACTAGAAATCACCACCGTTACCATCTTTGAAAAAAGCTTCACTCCAGTTATCCCATGATAGAATAAGCAGAGCCAATGGATTTTAAAAACAGCAGGCAGATTAAGCAAATCATGTGGCAAGAACTGTAAAGGGATGTCACAACACAATAGGTGCTTCCAAAATACAAGCTCCGTTAATTTGATTGATCATCAGATTTACTGCACTAGTGTTGACAGAAAGGTTTCAGTAAGTGACTTGCGAAGCAGGATGCCAAAATAAATGGAGATAGCCAGTTTTTGTGATTTTAGCTAGCCTAAAGCACAAATTTCTACTCTCACTTAAAACATGGATACATCATGCACCTTAACTTCCATCCAAATAAGCACTACAGTGTATTCCTATTGGCCATACCATTTCCTATATAATGGATCTCTAGTGGTGTGGTTGTGAGAGCTGGACCATAAGGAAGGCTGAGCGCAGAAGAATAGATGCCTTTGAAATGTGGTGCTGGAGGAGAGTTTTGAGAGTCCCCTGGACAGCAAAGAGATCAAATAAGTCGATCCTAAAGGAAATCAACCCTGGCTGCTCCTTGGAAGGATAAATATTGAAGATGAAGCTAAAGTACTTTGGACACCAAATGAAAAGAGAGGACTCACTCAAGAAGGCCATGATGCTGAGAAAGATTGAAGGCAAAAGGAGAAGGGGTCAGCAGAGGATGAGATGGCTAGATGGCATTTGTTGCGTAAAGCTGAGCGGGCTTCGGATGATGGTGGAGGATAGGGGTGCCTGGTGTGGATGGGGTCCATGGTTCATGGGGTCACAAACGGTCCGACTCGACTGCGACTGAACAACAAGTGGTGTGGAAGGGCTGAAGGGAAGCATAAGCTTTGCCTATGTCAGCATCTACAAAGAGTGGATATACAGGGCAGTTCTATCTGCTGCTATGTAATCTTTAAAAGCTTAATCAAGCAATCAAAGTCCAAACAAATGTTTTTATTTTGTTAGAGTTAATGAAGTCTGATTCCAGCAGGTATTTTCACCCTTTTGAAAAGAAAGGGAAAATGGGTATAGACAGGTCTAAACACCATGGTATTATGAGTCTTGTAGGTATTTTGGGTTTGGGGTGTAGGGAAGCTTGCTATGCAGAGCCCAATGGACAGACACTACCGCACTCATAACCTTTGCAACTCCCAGAGAGTATGGCTCAGTTACGGTAATCTGTTACAGTAATTTTGGATCCTGATTCTGTCTTCTGATATGTTAGCTACTTTACTCCCTCCCAAGTTTGGTGTTATCTGCAAATTTGATTAGGATCTCCTGTATGGCCTCATTTAAGTCATCTACAGAGATATTGAACAACCCCAGGCCTGTGACATCCTACTTGTTGCTCTCCTCAAGGATGATGTAGAGCCATTGATGAGCATTCTGTGGTTGCAACCTGTCCACCACCTGCAATTCCACCTAACTGTAGAATTTTACCAGCTTGATCACAAAAATATCCCGAAGGGAATTTGTCAAATTTCTCACCTCCAGTCTTCAAGGATCTCACTTGATTGTCAGAAATTCTTGAAGACTATAGACAGAGGCTCTGAGATTCAGGTCTTGGTGTGTGTGCATAGGTTTTGGTGTGTGTGTATGTACATGTGTGTGTGTGAGTGAGAGAGATGTGTTTTGTTTCTGCAGTCTGCTTGGGTTCTGCCTCAGGTAACAAGACAGCTTGGATTGCTCCTGTTGTCTGCCTACCTCCATTGAACTAAATCAGTACTGCAGACCAGTAACTTCTCTGGGAATATTATATTCATCAACTTGCAAGGTGACACTAGCTTTCCTCTGATTAAGTATTTTTTTCACCTTATGGTACTTTAGATATTTCCATAGCTTGCTTGCACGTAACAGGGGAAATGAGCGTAAGAATTACTAGTTGGAGGCTGGCCCAGTTCCTAGCTCATTATTCCTTAAAGGATTTGGTGTTCCATTGAGCGGAAAATATTGTGTAGTCAGGTAATGCTGACCGCATTACCATTGAATTTTATGAATTTAGTGTTACTGTTTACTACTAAATTTTATGCTGAATCCAATAACAAGGCAACAATGATCCCTGTCATTGTGGGTACTACTTCCTCATGAGGCAGCTTATTTCTCTCTCAATCTCTTTTTCTCCCTCACACACATGCATGCACACACACACACACACACACCTTTTTGATGCTGCACCCTGGCAGAAATAATTGCCTTCAACCAAGTCCAGTCTCCCTGAGTTTGTCTCCCTGTCTCACCCACAGCCATACACAAACTCAAAAAACATGGTTAATATAATGTAAAACTGGTGTTTAATGGTCACTCCCTCATTTAAAGAAGCCGGTTAAGAGAATTCTTGGCTAGCTTACACTGTAACTATAGTGTTAAGATCCCATTGTGTTTGCAACATTAAAAGGTGAAAAGCACCATTAAAAAGGAACTAACTATTGAAAGGCCAATGACCAGAGGCAGAATTTCATAATCACTGTGTTTTCTTTTTGTAAGCTATCACAACATTCCTTTTCATGGTAGTAGTTTACATATGAATCAGCAATATATATATATATATATATATATTGCTAATTCATATGTAATTCATATAATATTATATAAATGTGTAAAACCTTTAGAAATAATCCAGTAAACCAGTGATAGGTAGCCTGGATGAGACTGAAGATACTGCACTCCCATGAATGAAAGCGGTGTAGCCAATTACCCAATTTATTCTTGTTAATTTTTTGAATTTTCAAAATAGTTTTACAGCATTTTAGCACTTTAATAGAATCTAAAAATATATAAAAGTTGCAATAATAGTCTCTAAACCATGTGAAATTATTGAGAAACCCATGCTGAGCTAATGATAAAAGTGCAATTGTGTAATAATGGCAATGAATTGCCATTAATTAATGAATTACTGCTTCTAGTGGTGTGCCAGTGTGAGTGTGAATGACAACCCAATAATTAGCAAGAATTCACTGCCACAATTACACTTACGGTAGCTTATAATGTTTTGTATATTGCAGTCTTTGTTCATGTGAGTCATAAAAAGCTAAAAGAAATGGTTGAGCCATAACATTTTGATTATCCTGATGTGTGGCCTATATTCTGGATGAGAAGCTGCTTTAGGACAAAAACAGGAGAAACAGGATGGTTTCCAAAGAAAAAGGTGTCCGACAAAGATGTATTTTATCTTCCTGTCTGTTCAAGCTGTACGTATTTTATTCAATCAACAAAGAACGGTTTCTGTTACAACGCGAAGCTTTTTACATCCATCGTTTCGACACTTTGCATCCCCATGGTTTAAATACTGAACAGGATTATTCCTCTTTTCTTTAGATTCATACTTATTTCTATTTTGGTATTATCTTATGCTCCCCCTTTAAAAGTATTCCCTTCATCATTTCTATCCTTTTGCTAATCATTGGTATCCATTTCACATGTCCCCTCTTATGAACTATATATAGGTTGCTCCATCTCACTTTGTTCAACGCTCTCACCCGATATCAGTTACTTCTCAGAGGTGTTTATAGCGCATTATTACAGGTATTGCCTATGTTATTTATGTGTTCATAATTATTGATTCTCAGTGCTGTGTACATACATTGTTGTATAGTTATGTATTTTATATATTTCTAGTCACAAATATGTGGTGTTTATAGTCACTTCGGGTTTCGATGTTTTACAGATCTTGACAAAGATTTTCGAAATATTCCATACCGGAGGAATATTGACCTGTTTTACTCCTCCTCGTACCCGCTTTGTGACATATCCTCAGCCCGTCTGACTGTTTCACTGTCATCAATTAACACACGATCTGAACCGGACTGAAAAACCTTTCATGGATTTCGTTTTCAGCTCTCAGCAGCACGTTTAGCGTCGTTCTTTTACCAACCTCGATATAACCCACCTGGCTGATATTACCAACTCTTCCAGTCCTTTTTATGGATTACCACGCAATTGCTGCCTTGATATAGCTGTTCAACTTGCTACTCTTCCACGGACATTTGCACCTATTCTTTACGCTGACTTACCAGTCAACGCGGATTACTTACGTGCTGAGTCTTTCCCAGTGCCGTAGGCTACTTATGATGTTTCCTATTTAGACTGTGTCGTTTCGCCAGCCCGGTTCCTGAGTACTTGCTTACTTGTATTTGCAATTGTATTAGCATTTTTATCTGCTCTTTCACCTATTTGCAATTGTATTAGCATTTTTATCTGCTTTTTCACCTATTAAAAATTATTAGGAATATTACTTCTATATACATTTGTGCTTCTCGGGTTGCTTTTCCACTCCTTCCCCTGTCTTCCGACACCCCCGCCGTCTCCCTCCCCTCTTGATTTTTCGGCATGACCGACAAGGGTTTTGCATTTTCGACCCTTGAACGGGATCGTATTCTCAACAGCACGAATTCTATTTTTTCTCCTGGGGACTCCAATGATGATGATACCTTTCACAACTTGGAAGCTTTGGAGAAAAAACGCATCAGAATGAATTTACACTCCTCCTTTTTGTCCGAATATTATAAATCTTCCATAATTCAACGCGGGCTACGCATGCCTAAAGGTCCGACCCTTTTTTCACATAACAAACAGTTTGTGGATAAATGGACCCTCATTTTGGACAGATGCTCTTTTGATCTGATTCTTTTGGTTATAGATCAATGCAATCATGAAGCTGAAACCATTAGCACAGAAATCGATAAGATCAAGGATGCTATTTCCTCTTCCAGCCTTCCTTCTTTTGATAGCAAAATGGATTCATTGACAACCAAAATCAAAGAATTCCAAGATGGATTACTATCCTTTAAGAACAAAAAACTGAATCGTGACCGCAATGACTATAAGAACTCCAGAATTTACAAATGGAAATTCGCCCGTCCCATCACCTTTAAACAGGTCACTTGGCGTCGACCATTGGAAGACACTGACTTTGAGACTACCGATTCGGATATCGCAGACTCTTCTGCAGATGAAAGGATTCGAACACCCTACAATACTAGGCTCCACCGTAACAAACAATCCAACATTAAACATCTTCCCAGCAATGATTTTTTAGGGCAACGCAACGTCCGCAAGAACAAAAAGAAATAAGATCTTCTTTAGTTTTCAACCTGTCGCAGAGGGTCTTAACGGTAAGGGAAACAGAACTTCTGGATCTTGGCTTAGGGTTCGTACCTACTCCTAAATATTCTTCTTTCAAAACACGTATTGACATTTACAAACTTATTCGTTTACTTAAATTGCGCTTTTTCTTTAAAGATAACCCTGGCAGCTCCAACCCTTTCTCTCCCCGTTCCACCTTCTCACCTGCTGTCAATAACCCTGCAATTGAAGTTTTTCGCAGAGTAGTCTTACGAGACATTTCCACCCTCGAAGAACGCCATCGAGTCTCGCATAACTTATCCCTTAATGACATGCACCTTCTTGATTACTTGGGAAATGATCCCGACATTGTCATTAAAGCAGCAGACAAGGGTGGCGGGGTGGTGATTATGAATAGGACCAACTATTTAGAAGAGGCTCATAGGCAACTCTCTAATCATCTCTTTTACACCAAATTAGAGAAAGACCCTACTTCGCATGTTCTTAAAGTTATTAAGGTTGTTTTGCAGGAGGGACTTGCTATGGGTTTCATTTCGGAGTCAACCTTCCGGTTTCTCCTTAAATCACATCCACGGGTACCCATTTTTCATTTATTACCCAAAATTCATAAGCTTCCATCTGATTCCAATCTTGTACCATGCAGACCTATTATTTCCGCTAACGAAGGCCTTTTAGAACCTATTTCTATTTTCATAGATCATTTCATATGTCCTTTCGTCACCAATACACCTTCATATGTTAAAGACTCTTCCCATTTCATTCAATTACTAGAACACACCCGTGTTCCTGATGACTGTTTATTGGTAACCATGGATGTAGCTTCCCTTTATACCAACATTCCTTTATCAGAAGCCAGGGTTTTGGTCGAACATCATTTATCCTCACGCACCAATCCGGACCCTCCCACACATTTTCTTTTGGATCTCTTGGACATAGCATTTGAGCACAACTTTTTTCGCTTTCTCGACACTTTTTATTTGCAGACACATGGTGTGGCTATGGGTTCAAATTTTGCTCCTTCAGTTGCCAATATTTTCATGAATAATTTCAACCTCACTTTTATACTTAACCCAGCTGTCAATCCCTTTTTCTTGGATATTTTGATTTATAAACGTTATATTGATGATTTGTTTTTTGTTTTGACCAACCCCGCCTCCTTATCTGGTTTCCATACCTGGATAAATTCTCTACATTCTAATTTAACTTTTACTTATACTTCCAGCTCTACCACAGTCTCGTTTCTTGATTTAGAAATTTTTATTGCTAATCATCAGCTCAATATGCGCCTTTTCAACAAACCAACTGATAGGCATGCCTATCTTCAATTTCACTCTCATCATCCATTTTCCTTAAAAAGCAATATACCATATAGTTTGTTTCTTCGAGCTAAAAGAAATTCCACACTCGATTCCGACTTTCAATCCTCTGCCATTAACATCCGTAACTCATTACTCATTAGGGGCTATCCCACTCATATCATCAATCATGCTTACTGGAAAGTTACCAACCGATCCAGACAATCTATGTTCCAACGCAAGTTGAAGAATACTAACAATAACAACATTTTTTGGTCCATTGATTTTACTCCACTTGCACACCAAATAAAGAGAACTATACATCGCCATTGGCATCTCCTGGATTCCATCTCTGGTTGCAAAGACAAACCGACAATAGGATTCAGGAAAACTAGAACCCTAGCAGGAATCCTTTCGAAAACTGATTGTCTTTCTCCTGCATCTAGTCCCTCGGTCCTTCCGCATGGACATTTTCCTTGCGGCCACTGCAAGTTCTGTATCTATATGTGGAAAACCGATACTATTTCTATTCCAAATTGTACCTTCATACACCACCTTTCACAGTTTTCTAATTGCAACTCTCGTGACATCATTTACATTTTAATTTGCCCCTGTGGACTATCATATGTCGGACAATCTTCCAGACCATTCAAAACCCGACTGGGAGAACATATCTCACGCATTCGCAATAAGGTACTCACAGCACCTCTTGTCTCCCATTACGTTGACAAGCAACATGCTCCAACAGATCTAAAGGCTGCTGTGCTAGAGTCATTTTCTCCACGCAAATTTTATTCAATCAACAAAGAACGGTTTCTGTTACAACGCGAAGCTTTTTACATCCATCGTTTCGACACTTTGCATCCCCATGGTTTAAATACAACAGGATTATTCCTCTTTTCTTTAGATTCATACTTATTTCTATTTTGGTATTATCTTATGCTCCCCCTTTAAAAGTATTCCCTTCATCATTTCTATCCTTTTGCTAATCATTGGTATCCATTTCACATGTCCCCTCTTATGAACTATATATAGGTTGCTCCATCTCACTTTGTTCAACGCTCTCACCCGATATCAGTTACTTCTCAGAGGTGTTTATAGCGCATTATTACAGGTATTGCCTATGTTATTTATGTGTTCATAATTATTGATTCTCAGTGCTGTGTACATACATTGTTGTATAGTTATGTATTTATATATTTTCTAGTCACAAATATGTGGTGTTTATAGTCACTTCAGGTTTCGATGTTTTACAGATCTTGACAAAGATTTTCGAAATATTCCATACCGGAGGAATATTGACCTGTTTTACTCCTCCTCGTACCCGCTTTGTGACATATCCTCAGCCCATCTGACTGTTTCACTGTCATCAATTAACACACGATCTGAACCGGACTGAAAAACCTTTCATGGATTTCGTTTTCAGCTCTCAGCAGCACGTTTAGCGTCGTTCTTTTACCAACCTCGATATAACCCACCTGGCTGATATTACCAACTCTTCCAGTCCTTTTTATGGATTACCACGCAATTGCTGCCTTGATATAGCTGTTCAACTTGCTACTCTTCCACGGACATTTGCACCTATTCTTTACGCTGACTTACCAGTCAACGCGGATTACTTACGTGCTGAGTCTTTCCCAGTGCCGTAGGCTACTTATGATGTTTCCTATTTAGACTGTGTCGTTTCGCCAGCCCGGTTCCTGAGTACTTGCTTACTTGTATTTGCAATTGTATTAGCATTTTTATCTGCTCTTTCACCTATTTGCAATTGTATTAGCATTTTTATCTGCTTTTTCACCTATTAAAAATTATTAGGAATATTACTTCTATATACATTTGTGCTTCTCGGGGTGCTTTTCCACTCCTTCCCCAAGCTCTACGTAAAGCATATCATGTGGAAAACTGGACTAGATTCAGGAAAAGGCTGTGTTAAAATTGGTGGAAGAAACATCAGTAAATTAAGAAATGCAGATGACTCCATATTATTGTCAGAAATCAACAACTTGGAATGACCATTGAGAAGATGAAATAAGAAAGTGCCAAAACAGAAGATAAAGGTGATGACTACCGAATCCACCAGTGTCACCTTCAACTATTGCTGCCATCCAAGAGTTTCTCCACCTACTTCACCACAGAAACTCTAACTCTCTTCTGCTCCTGTGATCATTCATCCTGAAGAGAGGGGGATGTAGCCTGCAATCTCAGTTTTGACTGTTCTACCATTGGTGACCATGCTTGGAATCTAAACTCATGACAGAATCTAGCCTACTAAAGATATTGCTCTCAAGTTCCCTGACACACTCAAACTCGCTCAGCATATTTAGGTGTGCATCTACATGTCTGCAGAAGAATTATATAACTTTAACGTTGACAATGAAGAAAATCAGAATTGTCCAAGATTTTCTGTACTTGATCAATCTAAATGGAGAGTGCAGCCAAGAAATCAGAAGAAGACTGAGACCCAGGCAGTCATAAATGAAGGAACTAGAAAAGTCTTCACCTGTAAAGATATGTCAGGAAAGTTTGTTGGAATGCTGCATAGGCTCATACAATCCACGGGTCAGGCAGCTACAGAGTAATAAGCCAAAATGAATGATGGAACTGGTTTCTTAACTTATCCTCATTCTTCTTGGAGGGTACATCCTTATTCTTCCAGAAAGCACAAGCAGAGGACAACCTATTCATGAAAGTGTTTCTTGAGGTGAGAGACATCCATTCATGCCCACTCACTTGCCCTACACATAGAATCCCTGGGTAGAGTCCTGTGAACTCATACAAACATGAGAAAACTGTTGATTTCACAACCTAGAGCAAATTCCACAGAAGAACTCTATTTTCCTTGGGATTTAAAGAAAGTCTCCTTTTGAGACATCTGGCATCCTTTCACGTTGCAAAACCTCCATGGCATTTGTTTCTGGGGAGAACCAAGACGGATGCCTAATTCTCCACAGTCGTGAGCAACTTTTCCTGAGCTTGCTTAGGTGGCAGACGTTGCAGTGGGTTCCCTGCTGCTCCAACTCCTTCCTGTGGTGGAAAAAGTAGAATTAAAGAACTTTAGCCAGCTCCCTGTGGATGGCACCATTTGGATATGCAGCAGAACCCATCCCAATTCACATCATTTCTGACAATCATTAAAATGACAAACACAGGGAGCCATACAACCTATGACAGAGGATAGTTTGTGAAAGAAAGGATAAAAAAGAGAGCCATAATGCAATAATTTATTTGCAGTTTTACACCAAGTTAACTATTTAAAAAAGAAAGAAAGCATGAACAGTGTAGGAAAGGATGGCCAATATTATAAACCAAATCTATACAAATGCTGAATTAGGAACAAATCTACCAGCTGCTTATCTGACAGTGAACTCCACTGAACCCAGCAGCTATTGGACTGTGCTGATGACACATTGCCTGGAGTATTAATCGGCACACAACACAATAGTAAGTAAATGTTTGTGTTCCTGCTCTATTAATCTTTCTCTCTTTCTGTCAAGATGGTTGATAAATTTGGTGTTCGGCATATATTAATCTCAGAACAATCATGTTAAAAACTCATAATATGAAATCAAGGTAAAGTAAACATGAAACATGTACAGGTTTAAAATGGAAAATCATTAGATAAATTGCTACAGTTCTTAGAGGGAGCCCTTCCTGGGAAAATAATTGGCAGCGCAATCTTGTATGCATCTACATGCAGAAGAAAATTCCACTGCATTCAACAGCATTTCATTCCAGCTAAGCAAGCCTACTCCTGCAACCTTAGAGTTACTAAACGCTACTGGTCAACCCGTCAAGTGCTGCTCCAGAAAATACGGGAACAGCTCCAGCCCAGGTGCGCATGCGCAGGATAACTCAATTGTGCATGCACAGAACCCCTTTGCTCATGCGCAGAACACAGATGTGTTCTGTGCGTGCATGCGGGCGTAGTAACCCCTTTCCCCACCATTCTAAATACGGGACGGTGCCGGAAAAGGGGAGGAACGTGCACCAAAATACGGGATTTCCCGGCCAATCCGGGATACTTGACAGGTATGTATTGAACTTCCACTGAATTGAGAGTTCCACAGCATAGTAATGTGGGACAGTACTTCTAGGGTGCCAGTGTTATTGCAGAGCTGGTGATTCCCTTGAAGAAAACTCACCCTTTGTTTGCACAATAGTAATGTTGCAGTGACTTAGTGGTTAAGATGCTGAATTTGACGACTGGAAGGTTGGCAGGTCAGCAGTTTGAGACCCAAGTGCTACACAGTGGAGAGAGCTTCCGTCATCTGCCCCAGCTCCTGCCAACCTAGTTAGAAATCAAGAAATTGCAAGTAGATAAATAGGTACAATTTCAGCAGGAAAGGAAATAGCATTCTGTGTTTTCTAGTGTCTAATCATACCTGCCACATGAAACATCTGCAGATGCAGACAGTGCTGGCAGATGAGTACCACACAGATGAGTGCTGCACCCTAGAGTTGGTCAAAACTGGCTTTCGAGCAAGGGCCACTTTTACCTCATACTTGCACAAGCATCACAATCCCATGTTATTATGCTGGCAGGATTTTCCAGTCAGTAGAGGCACAATTGGATAGTGGCCACTGGATTCAAGTAGGCTGTCTCCCAGGTATGGGTGTCTAAAACTGCAGATTTAATTATGTTTGGTATTCATAAAGATTTCAGATGATTTCAGATTATAAACAACACACAGAGATCTTACTTGAATTCTCACATCTTGGAAAGTAGCTATGTAGTTCTGAGTATGCTAACTTCCTGATCTGAGTCTGCAGTGGTCACTGTCATGAGCAGAAACCCAGCATCCTTATAGTACTGCAAATATGTTTGTGAATACCTATCTGTATCAAGCACAGAAAATGCAGCCAACTTTATTATCTCTTTCTCAATGTATTTGTGCAATTTGTACTCCAGATCATTCTCTTAAAGAAACTAGTCCCAAATTGTCCTCTACTATAACCTTATGAGGAATGGTTGATTAAAAGTTATAAATCAACACGGTATCCAAATAAAGATGTACTTATAATTCTGAAATCTGTTCTTATGGGAAAAGAAAGGCACCTAACCGTCACATATCTATCTGTGCTGTCATATATTATGACCAACTTTCTTTTATCTTCCTGGTTTTATATGCCCTTTCATTTAGTCTATAAAGTTGGACACTAAAAGTTGATTCATTTGATTCCTGGCTCAAGCTACCGTGCTGCCTGAGGCAAAGGGAAAGACAGTAACCCTCCCCTCTCTATATGCTGAAGCCACTGGTCTGACATTTCAATCTTCCTTCAGTGCTGTCAATGGAATTCTGTTCTCTATGACAACACAGCATCCTAGGATAGCTTACGGCAGTGATGGCCAACTTTGACATTCCAGATGTTCTCGAACATCAGTTCCCAGAAGCCCTGATCAGCAGGAGTGCTGACCTGGGCTTCTGGTAATTGAAGTCCAAGAACAGCTAGCATGCCAAAGTTCGCTATCACTGGCTTAGGAGGTCCAAGACAGATTGTGTTACATGCATGGTCCTGTATTCTAATAGGGAAGAGCTATCAGTGGCTCAAGAGGAATAGCAGCAGGCAAGGAGAAAGGGCTGTTGTTGTTGTTGTCATCATTTCCACCAGGAGATGCTACTGAGGTGTCCCTCTATCTGCCTAGTGATATGGCCAGCTCAAGGTTCAAGTTTCTCTTCTTCCATACTATCTGTTTCAAATTGAATTGCACAACTCATCATGCTGAGAATGCCTATGGAGAAGTCTTAATTTATGACAACTTGTTTCAGAAAAGTGTACATTTTCTATAACTGCACTACAGGATTTCGGCCAAAGTGAGGTGTTCTCTCTCCTATACACACACAAGCAGGCAAATACAGTAAAACCTCGGATAACGCTAAAACTTGGTTCCACAAGTCTTAGTGTTATCCGGTTTTTAATGTTATCCGATGCATGCATGTTAAAATCCTATGGGATGAATCGCATAACGTTAAAACTCCATAGAGATACATTGTAACTGACACAGGCTTTAGCTAACATTATCCGATGCATCCCATAGGATTTTAACGTTATGCAATGCAATTTTTTTTCCAGATTGCTTAGCATTAATGTGGTTTAGCGTTATCTGATGCAAAGGTTATCCGAGTTACTGTATTACTGTATCTCTTTCTCTCAGGCACTTGGGCTTTTTACTTCTGCTAATGCAGCAGGCAGAATGCATGAGTTTGAGCACTCCAACTGCATTATGGGATGAACCTCCACTGTTCCTACTTCTGTGCTTATTTCACAGAACACTGTAAGTACCCAGAACTCATAATATTGGACTAGGTGACCCAGTTCTCTCATGAGAGTCAGTTATATCCTCCACTAAGTAGCCATGCAACACAGTAGACTGAAAGGAATAGCAAGTGCATCTAGAGATCCGTTGCACTGGACAATGTGGGGAGGGGGAACAACCACAATGCTATCATAAAACCTGAAACATCATAGAATGGAGGCCATAGAGATAATGGCTGGTACACATTTTGCCTTTCCGCTTTGTATAGAAATTGCAACGTGAACATTGTGCAATGAGTGTCATGCAGATAGCATGCCTTTTGACAGTGTATTTTCCCCCTCCTAGAATTGTATGATATTGGATAAATCACTTCTAACATTTTTATTCATCTATTTCCATTTATCATCATATACATACAGTATCATCATACGATCTTGCAAAAAATTTCACACAATTCTATAAGCCTCATGTTTTCTGCCCTTCCATGAATAACAATAGGGTGTCATTGTTGAAATCTAAAATATGTGGGGGTGCCTTGATAAGAGATATCTGCATGTCTATCCAATATATCATTCATTGGCATAATGAAGATACATATATATCTTTAGCTAAATTGTTGCAGATGGTTAGATCCTCTATAAACTTTCAGCTACCAGGCAGATCTACTGGATGACAGTTGAATTGATAAGCACTAATACAGCCGTTTCACATTAATTAAACTAATCTGCTAACTATAATCCTCTGTGTAAAATGAGATGAACTGTAAAATAATACTGTATTAAAGAGAGCATCATATGAAACGATTATGAATTTGTTAATTAACTAACTCTGAAACAATTTGATAACAAAAAATAGGCCTACTCCTGCTTTGTGAAAGTTATGGCAACTGGCATGCAAAAGAGAAAAACACTTTCAAAATATCCCCATTCTTGCTTCTATTCCAAGTGCAATAAAACAAAACAGAATAAATATATATGTAGATGGGCTATTAGATCAAGACATCACTTTCTATACAAGCCATGACCCTGAGTGCATTCAATAAAAGGGAAATGTACTGTGTACAGCAATGCTGAACTTTGTGGCACTGAACTCCTATTAGACTGAGAGCATGTTTACACAATACTTCAGCTGGCTTAACTGTCATGGTTTCTTCCCCAAAGAACTCTCCATTTATGGAGCAGTTATCTTAGAATGAAGTAACTTTTCCATGTATGAAATATTATATATATAATGGTCTTTTCCAAGTAGGAAAAGATCCCTGCCTAGAGCAGAAGAGCAGGTATGTGAGGGAGAACAAGCCTCTGGCTTGTGGGACCTACTCCGTAAAGAACATAATAAGAGTTGCATTAGATGAGACTGAAGGCCAAAATTCTGTTCTCTCAAGGAGGAACCACGCCACTAAAACACTCTTCAGCAACTGATAGACAAAGGCATACTGCTCAAATATATTGACACCATGACCAGGAGTCACGGATAATCCACCATCCATTACTTTGTTGAATTCCTCTTTAAAGCAGCCATTGCTACCTTGGATACCTTGGAGTTGCTATTCAGCAAAGAGTCCGCACATTGGTAGCTGTCTCTGCGTCGACATTCCACACATGCAAATGGAATTGAGAAATCAAGTCCACTTGCATGTGGATTTTAAAAACCTTTAGATATCACGTCACCCACTAGCTAGGCAGACCATGACATGTACCCTCTGCTTTCACCTGTCCCAAGGGATCTGATGGAGTACACTATGGTGAGTTTTAGTCCCAGCCTAACATCATAGGCAACACTGCCTAGTGAGACCACTCAAGCCCCCGTGCCACGACAAGGCTCTCACCTAGTGGGGGGCCATCACTACATCTTGTAGTAACCTTTGCAGGCGCACCCCCCCAATAACGGACTCAGACAACATTGAAAGTGGATAACAGCATAGGGCCACATTTATTGATTCAATGCCCTAATCCGAATTATAAATTTGTATTGGTAAAACGACCAATCATAATTCTTAAGGCAAGCAGGCCGAAGTAACACTGGTAAGGTACCACCCCAAAATTGCCAACGGCAATTGGTTACAATGTATCAATTTGTATCAATTTGTTTGTTGACAACAAACAAATTGTTGACCGTAGTCAATATCTAACTCATGACCCCACCCTCTGACTCGTATCCGTAAAATCACGGGGTGATGCATGCTGGCTAGCTATCGCCATCACCCCGTCGCCTGGTTCGTCGTTGACCGGACAACGTTTAACTAATTTGTTCCTGTCTAGTGTTGTCCAGTCATTTGCGAACCTGCCGGATACCTGTGGGTCATACTGTTTACCTTACCAGTGCTACCCGCCAATGTGACCAGAGTCAACAGTAGAAATGAAAGGAACCCCTATATCAAACCATAGCAACAGTGTGGGATGGGCAAAAAAGCCAGGACCCGGAAGCCAATGTGGGTCCCAACCAAAAATTCCCACCCGGCCCCGAAGCGACCAAAATATCACACTGTTAACTAGGGAGGGGGTGGAGGGGAAAAACTTCTCCGCTCCGTCGCTTAGGTAAAATGGCAGCGCGGCTGCCTCGTGGCCACCCCTTTTATAAGGGAGCTGGCCACGCCCTAAACTACCCGGATCCTTCGTCCTGTGGGGGGGGGCCCGCAAAGAGCGCGGCGGCCATTTTGGCGCCGCGCTTGCATTGCAGGCGCACCCCCCCAATAACGGACTCAGACAACATTGAAAGTGGATAACAGCATAGGGCCACATTTATTGATTCAATGCCCTAATCCGAATTATAAATTTGTATTGGTAAAACGACCAATCATAATTCTTAAGGCAAGCAGGCCGAAGTAACACTGGTAAGGTACCACCCCAAAATTGCCAACGGCAATTGGTTACAATGTATCAATTTGTATCAATTTGTTTGTTGACAACAAACAAATTGTTGACCGTAGTCAATATCTAACTCATGACCCCACCCTCTGACTCGTATCCGTAAAATCACGGGGTGACGCATGCTGGCTAGCTATCGCCATCACCCCGTCGCCTGGTTCGTCGTTGACCGGACAACGTTTAACTAATTTGTTCCTGTCTAGTGTTGTCCAGTCAATTGCGAACCTGCCGGATACCTGTGGGTCATACTGTTTACCTTACCAGTGCTACCCGCCACACGGAGGGGCTTCAAAGAAGGCCTGACGCCCCCCCCCCAGACCGTCAGCTCGGTCAACAGGCCTGCTCGCCAATCACCCAACAGGAGGTCCATACCTCCTCGCGACAGATGGACCCCATCCCCTGCATACAAGTCGTAATTTCGTAGGCTAATAGTGGGGTGACGACTGACCCGTCCCCAAGCCTTGTCGGCCAGGAACCGCGCCACCGCCCCATTGACCGCACGCCTAGCGCGGTCAAGGGCCAGGAGGTCAATGCCCCCTCTATAAGAATGTCGCGGAATCATGTCCGACCAAACCAGGGTTGTGGCAGGCCAGACGTAGTGCAAGTAAGCAAGGTCCCCGCAAATCGCATGCTTGAGCGATAAGCCGGTGACCTGACCCAAATCATTGCCCCCAAGGTGTATGATGAGGATGTCAGGCGGGTCAGCACTCCTGCTGGAAAACAGGAAAGGCAGCAGCTCCCGCCACAACATCCCTGGCTTACCATGCCATGTGAGACTGGCGTGTTCACCCAGTCCCAGCCGGGGTCCCCACTCTGTCGCCGCAGCGTAACGCGCTGCCCTGTGCACATAGCTGTGGCCCACCAGCCATACTGTCACCGGTGTAACACGACACCCAGGGTCTGTAAGAAAAATTAAGAAAAAAGGAAGGTAAGGTGATAGGATTGGTACTCATGGTGGAAGTGGGCGCACATAAAACTGAAAACATTGCGAGCCCCACCTCCCCATGCTGCGTATGTCAGCCCCGGAGTACCCAAAAGCAGCTGCTGTAGAGGCTGCCCCAATACGAAATGAATGTGTGCCATAACGGGCACCTGGTAGGCCCACCCTGGCGAGGGCTCTGCCTGTCACCTTCCAAAACTGAAATTTAGTAAGGGGAGACCCATCTTGGTGACAGAAAAACGGGCCATGGTGCACACCACGCAGTGCCAGGAACTCCTGTAGGGCACCAACAGGACAGATGTCTGCCAAAGAACACCGTAGCAGTCTTACACCACTGCCTACGCCATGCTGATCTGACTTGGAGGAACGTATCCTCAACTGGGCCCAGTCTTTGGCAACATATACATCTCCGAGTTCCAGTGCCCTACAACTTGCATCCGCCTTAGACAGCATCACAAGTTCGCTGATGCGGAGCGCTCCAAAAAATGCCACCGTTGTGGCTGCATGAAAAAGGGCTGCCTCATAATGATCAAAACAGAGGCTTGGCCAGCCCCGGGCCAACTGGGTAAGAACCCCTGGGGAAATAGGGTGCCGATCGTCCGGGCAACGCCCACGCTCGCACACCCACCCCTCCAAAACATGTCTCACACGGAAGTCAGAGGTGCTGTCCACATGACCCCCTACTTTGGCCATAAAAGCCAGCGCCGAGAGCTTGGATGCTATAGTGCGAGGTGCGAGGCCGAGAGCATGCAGGTGGACCATGAACCGCAGAACATGGTCAACCGGGATAGGCCAGGTCTCTGGCAGGTGAAATTGAGCAGCAAATGCCCTGAAAGAATTAAATGCTTGTTGATACGCCTTACGCGTGCGTGGCGCTAGTGACAGGCCAATCGCCCGGTTCACCTCTCCTTGCCAATGGTCCATATCTCGTCCGGGAGTGGCGAGGGAAATTCCTCCGCATCCGGGGCCAAGGCACGGAACCGGGAGATCTGCAGGCGGGACAAAGCGTCAGCAATATCATTATTAATCCCTGGGACATGCCTGGCTCTGAACAAAACGTTGAGGCGCAGGCAGCGCAGCACAAAATGGCGCACTAGGTCCATAACCCTGGGCGATTTGGAAGTCTGTGCATTAACAATGTGGACAACAGCAGCGTTGTCACACCAGAAATGCACGACCGAGTTAGCCCATTCCTCGCCCCATAGCATCAAAGCCCCTAGTATAGGAAAAAATTCAAGGTATGTGAGATCACGCAGGCGATCCGTGCCTGCCCAGGCCGGTGGCCACCCACCATAGGCCCACTTCCCATTGAAGTACATCCCATAACCCAGGGATCCTGAGGCATCAGACTGGATCTGAAAATTGGGGGATGCCAGGAGGTCAGACCTCCAAAATGAGACCCCATTGAACTCCCTCAGGAACTGTAACCAGACAAACATGTCTGCCCTGGTACCCCGGGTAAGTCTAACTCTGTGGTGAGGCCTGGATAACCCTGCCATGGCGTCGCATAAGCGTCGAGCAAAAGCCCTGCCCGGAGCGACCACCCTGCAAGCGAAATTCAGGTGACCATGTAGCACCTGCAGTTCCCGCAGTGATGCCTTGCGCTTGGCCATCAACTCTGAGATAAGGGCCACTATCCTGGACACCTTATCCTCCGGTAACCTAGAAGCCTGCGCTAACGTGTCAATCTCCACCCCCAGGAATACTAACTTGGTAGATGGGCCCTCGGTCTTTTCGGGCGCTAAAGGGACACCGAGTTCCTCCATTAGCGTCTGAAATGTGTTAAGGAGACGTGCGCACGTGTCCCAGCCCCGTTCACCCCCGAATAAAAAATCATCCAGGTAATGGGCTACAGACCGGGACCCTGACCTGCGGACGAAAGCCCACTCTAAGAAGGTACTAAAACGCTCAAAGGCCGAGCATGATATGGAACAGCCAAAAGGCATGGCCTTATCAAAATAATATTCGCCCCGAAATTTGAAACCCAGCAACTCAAAGTCACCCGGGTGCACCGGCAGGAGGCGAAAGGCCGACTTAATGTCGCACTTGGCCAACAGGGCACCCGGGCCACACGAGCGCACCATGCGCAGCGCGTGGTCAAAAGACGTATATCTGACTGAACAAAGGTCATCAGGGATAGCGTCATTGACCGACCGGCCGGCTGGGTAGGATAAATGATGAATAAGGTGAAACTCGCCTTGAGACTTCTTGGGAACCAAGCCTAGGGGCGACACCTTAAGGTTGGGAAACGGGGGTGAAGGGAAAGGGCCGGCGACCCTGCCCGCATCTAACTCCTTCCTGATACTGGCAGCCGCTACCTCCTCCCTCCCCTTGAGGGACAAAAGATTGGGGGCATCCTGAGGGGACCTATCACCCATGAAAGGGATGCGGAACCCATACTTAAAGCCTTGAAGGAGATACTCCCCATCCTCTCCCTTCGGGTACACTGTGAGCCAACGCTCCAACATGTCCACCTTAATTGGGGAGGGGGCCTTTCGGTGAACCAGCTCCATCTGTGGCAGCCTTGCCAGCCCACTGTCCGCCCCTTCCTCTGCCCCTTGTCCCCCCAGGCCTGGGACAGGCGGAGGCCGCGTGGGGGCCCGAACATGTGGGACACTCATGCCTGTATTTGCAATTCTTCTTATTGCAGGAACCATTGGACGAGAAAGCCCAGCACAGCAGGCGGGCTGGAACCCCCTGCCCCACCACTTGGCGGGTAACCTGTGCTGGGACAGCTTGCTGAACCGCATGTCCACAATGGTATCTGTCCCCCGGCGCGGGGCGCGTGGGCGTCATGTACAGAAGCCAAAGCCTCTGGCACGGCTCATCCCACCTCATCTCCGGGTGGAGGGGAATCTGCATACGGAATTCCTCGTCATAAGCAAGCCACGAAGGGCCCGGGAAATCAACCATTGCCCTGTATATGTTGTCCAAATATTGGACCATCGGAATAGCCAACTCCGGCCGCGCCCTAAGATACACTGCCATGTAAATTAAATAAGCCGGCAGCCAGTTGGCCCAGGTACGTGGCGGCTTACGACGACGTGCCTGCTCCTTATCCTTCTCATCCTGTCCCTCCCTTTCCTCCTTGGTGGGCTCTCTGTTCAGGAGTGAGAAGATATCTACATACTCCCCCCGCCAAATCTTTTCTTTGGTGGCCTGGGCCAAGTGGTCACCCAGTGGTAGGGAGTACCCCGCAGTTGGTAAGGCCGAAAAAGGCACCACAGACACCGGGAAAGGGGCCTGAGCTAAACCAGCCACCCCCAGTACATTCCCCGCAGTGTGAGAAAAAGTACCCACCCCGGTGCCCTGGGTGGCAGTTACCGTCGCCGAGTGGGTTGCCGGCTGCTGTGCCACCGCACCACCCGAGCGAGGCCAAGGCCATTGAAAAGCTCCCCCCATAGAAGCAATGTGTGCAGGTGTACTGGCTTGGACCGTATACTCACATGCTGCACCCCCGTGGGCCGCCCCCACCGGGGGTTCCGGCCCACTGGGGGCGTCGGAGCTCACGACCGACGTAGAGCTCATCATCGGGGCCTGACCTGCACTCGTCTGCTGGCTGGGGAGCTGCGGGGCAGTGGCCGAAGCCACGCCACCCGGCTGAGGCAGCTCAACCCTGCCCGCCGCCTGTTGTCCTCCCGCCGACGGCGCCGCAAAAGGGACGCCAAAGGGAGCCCCAGCCTGGCTGGCCCGAGCTAAAGACGCTTCGAGGGCCGTCAGGCGGGCAAGTAAAGCCTGCACGTCGATCTGGGGCCAAGGGCCGGCCGGCCCACCAAGTCCAGGTGCGGGTACAGGTCCCTGTACCCCAGGACCCGAATAGGGCCATTGCCCAACACCGAAGCCCGGTAGGGTCGGTGCAGGAACCTGCCAAGGTAGGGGACCACACCACCCGCCCAGGCTAGAAGGCCCAGGAGGAAGAGAGGCAAGCCCAACAGGATGGGCAGAGAGATTAGCGGTGTCCACCGCTCGCGGGCCGCGGGCCGGAGCCCCTGCCGCGCCAGCATTCGGATCCCCTGCGTCCGGCCAAGGGGCGATGGACCCCATTCCGCCGGGCCCGGCGGGGGCCTGGACAGGCGGCTGCTGGGGAGGCGCCACCGCGGTCCTCCGACCCGGGTTGCGCCTCCTCACAGCTCGAGCCGCACTCGAAGCTGCCTTCTTCTTCGAAGGCATCTCAATCCCAGGAAAGGAAGCCGAAAAGAAGATTCGCCGCCAAAAAGGCTTCCGCAAGGTAAGGAGCGACGGAGACACAGGGGAAAAACTTCTCCGCTCCGTCGCTTAGGTAAAATGGCAGCGCGGCTGCCTCGTGGCCACCCCTTTTATAAGGGAGCTGGCCACGCCCTAAACTACCCGGATCCTTCGTCCTGTGGGGGGGGCCCGCAAAGAGCGCGGCGGCCATTTTGGCGCCGCGCTTGCATTCTTCACACAGGAATAGCTCCAGCTCCTCGATTATCCAAGCTGTCCTGTTGTTTTTCCAGCTCTACAGGGTCTCTTTCCTGAGATGAGGGTCTTAACAGAGGAGCACACATTATGTACTCCCACCATAGATACAGGTATGCAAAGCATATCTGCTGGTATTTAAAGTTCTGTTATCAATTCTTTCCTCTTATTGCGGTCACAATGCAGTGCACTATTTTTACCACAGCTACAGAGGGGGTGAATCCCCCCCCCTCTCCCCCCCCCCCAGAGTCTCCTGCAACCCCAAGGTCTGTATTTGCTAAACTGTGATTCCATCAATAAATATCTGAGGTTTTCCCCCTTCAATACTCATCTGTGATGGGGCAGCCCCTTATGTAATTTAGGTGGATTTTGTTGAGCTTACAGTAGGCAATTCCATCATGCTTTGTGTTTCTTTTGTATACTTGGTGGCACAGTGGTTAAACTGCTGTACTGAAACCAAAGCGTTGTGAGTTTGATCCTGACAGTGATCAAGGGTGACTCAGCCTTCCATCCTTCTGAGGCTGGTGAGATGAATACCCAGCATGTTGGGGGCAAAATGCCAACTACCTGTTAAGCACCCAGAGAGTGCACCAAGCACTATAAGGTGGTAAGTGTTATGTATGTTAGCCAATGGGCTTCTTGTATTATTGTTACTGTTACTGTTTATAGTGTATATAAGTCCGAGTTTTTCCCCATCCAAACAGTGTTCAAACCCCACTGATAAAGAGCTGGATTTCACTACTTCATTCGTCTGCTTCTTCATTCCTTGAACACTAAAGTAAGGTAAAGGTAAAGGTTTCCCTTGCTCGAAAGCCAGTCATATCTGACTCTAGGGTGCAGTGCTCATCTGTTTCAAAACCGAAGAGCCAGTGCTGTGGTCATGTGGCAGGCATGACTAGACACCGGAGCGCACAGAACACTGTTACCTTCCCACCAAAGTGGTCCCTATTTATCTACTTGCAATTTCTTGCTTTCAAACTGCTAGGTTGGCAGGAGGTGGTATATACATGTAATTGCTATTGCTACACTAACACAGAGATGGGAAGGGCCAGCATTAGCAAATATTGCCTGCTTTGACTCTAAACAGCCAATCAGTAGGCTAATCGTTTCTTTCCTCCAAAAGATAACTGCTTATTTGTGTTGTCTCTATGTGTGGGTGCATGGCCATAGCGGGGGGGGGGGGGGCAAAAACCTTCCTGAGCGAACAGCCCCCAACCCACTCTGTGGTGTCAATGTTATATATGTGAGTGTGACCTTGTTGCCCCTCCTGATAAAATTTTGCCCCTACTGAAAATACCCCCCCCCCCCTCTAGAATCCTGGCTACAGCCCTGTGTGGGTGTTGTATGTGTACTACTAGTTCTGTTTAGTTCAGGGATGGTGAACCTTTTAGAGGCCGAGTGCCCAAACTCAACAGGCTGCCGTCCACGCTACAGAGTGGTGGTGCAAACTCTGTGCTCGTGGGAGAGAGGAAGCACTCCCATTGGGTGTCTGGGCAGAGGGGTGGGGCGAACTCTGTGCTGGGGGGATGGAGGAAGTACACCAATTGGGTTGCTGGGCAGAGGGGTGGCACAAACTCTATTCTGGGTTGACGGCATGTATGCCCATAGAGAGGGCTCTGAGTGCCCCCTCTGGCATGTGTGCCATAGGTCCTCCACCACTGGTTTAGTTTGTCTGTCTGACTGATTCGGTTGTCTTTCTGACTGAAAATGTTTTAAGCTAGTAACTCAGTACCTTTTTGCAATCATCGTTTGCTTGATTGGAGAACAGATGTTTGTAGATAGCTGGAAAGAGACCCAGAATCCACAAAGAAGATGTCAGATGAAAGTATAGAAAGTTACTGTTTCCTACCAAGTGAGCACATTTTCCTTTGTAAGCATAACAGTGGACAGCTTATTTTATTTGGGCAAGTAAAAATATGCTTGCTTAAAATTCTGTGCAGCCTGTAGTCATGAGCACATTCGTTATGGAGAACGATTGTATTCCATACCATGTGGTTGAACTTTGTCATAGTATTTTATGGGATAAAGTTGGTGACAGTGTTTTACTGAGTTAACTCTTTACATAGACAATCAAATTAGAACTTCAAGAGGCTTTGCACCTCTTCTGCCACCACCCCAAAGTGTGAAAGGAAAATTAATCACAGCTTTTCTGAAAAGAGCATGGTAGGTGTGTTTTACATTCAAAGGTAGATTCCTCTTAAATCTGCTATTTTATCTATTTCTGTTGCTCAGACACAAACTTGGAGAGAAAGCTTTTCATCCCCAGTCTAGTGACATCCTCCCTCTCCTCCAACCCCCAGCCATTTCTTGGCATCTTTCAGGAAGAGACTGCATGATATTTATTTATTTTCACACTTTGGAAAGCAAAATAACATCTCTCTGCCTTCAACAGAATGAAGGAATAAAATCAAAGTAAATTGCACCTGTCAATGATTTTTCCCTTTAAAAAATGAAATAGAGCTGAAGTTGACTTAGGATATAGATCTCTATTCCCTCAGTCATTTTTGTGATATTTTTTCATAAACTCAGCTGCTTCTGCTTTGCCCTCTAATAATACTCAGAAGGCTTATTTCCCCTGTATAACTCTATGTAAACACAAAGTTGAGAGAAGGGTATTTAGACTCATTCTTCAGGAATGCTGCTTGCTAGAAAATGCTTGTTTACCCAAGTCAGCAATGTTGAAGAATATAATGTATTTTAGGATAATAATATTAATAACAATACCAACAACTCTAACTGCTGCTACTAATAATAATAATACTGCAAAGCAAATCGAGATATCCTATGATGTACGATTTTTTAAATTTACTATGAAAAGTCTTAATTTTCTGTTGCCTACTTAATCTTAAAGGACTTAATGGACTGCAGTGGCTCAATTGGCTAAGATGCTAACTGGGAGGCGGATGGTCAGCAGTTCGATTCCCGAGTACTGCAGGATGGAATGAGCTCCCGTCTTTGTCCCAGCTCCTGCCAACCTAGCAGTTCAAAAGCAAGAAATTGCAAGTAGATAAATAGGGACCACTTCGGTGGGAAGGTAACAGCGTCCCGTGCGCTCCGGTGTCTAGTCATGCCTGCCACATGACCACGGAAACGTCTGCAGAAGCAGACAACGCTGGCTCTTCGGCTTTGAAACAGAGATGAGTACTGCACCCTAGAGTCGGATACGACTGGCTTTCGAGCAAGGGAAACCTTTACCTTTACTTAATCTCTGTTTTGGTTTTGCCTTTCTAAGAGAAATGTTTTACAAATGCTTTCTTGAAAATGTTGTTCAGCATATTTTTTTAAAAAATAAGCAAAATAGACCTTAATGGTCGACAATGTTGGTTCTCCATGATTGACTGGAAAGGGATATTGAGTTGACTTCAGGGTTTTCTAACTGTATTGTCTGTGGTGGTTTGGGTTGGAGAGGGGGAAGCAGTATGGCTGCATTCCCATACTTAATCCTAAATTCTGCAATGTCAATAGAGTGTTGGAGCTAGCACACTGGCTCTGGAGAATTGAACCTGCAACTTCTGGCTTTGCAGCCAGATACCTAAACTACTGAGCTCTAAAGTTTGGATTAAATAAATTGATTACTATGCAATAGTCTGTCAGCTAATGGTAGCAATCCTAATTTTATTTGCAAAACTCATCATTTTATGACAGATAGAGAAAGCCCCTATCTTTATTCTAAAAAATAAGTGGCAAGTTATTTTTTCTCTATTTATTATTTATTGTGCAATTATTTATCACATATTTTAACAGTGTCTGCTTTGTCAATTATTGTTCAATTGATTAATTGCTCCAATTTCACCATCATTTTGTGTCCCTTAAATCTTAACCGCCTAAAAATAAATGAGGATGGCTCTAAGATGAACTTTATAATTGGAAATACCATATTTATTTGAAAGAGAAATAGGAGAAGAAGAAGAAATGAAGGAAGGAAGGAAGAGAATCATAGAATTATAGAACTATACTATGGGAAGGAACCCCACATGACATACCAGGGATGGGATTTTTGGATTCAAGGAATTCTAATCCCATTATTTGTTGGTAAGTCACAGGCTGAATAATGGGACCAGGAGCCCTCAGAAGTACAGACAGTAAGTCGCTCTCACTTCCATGCCACCCCTGTGCCACTTCTGTAAACTATTAGAAAAGTGCCATGCTGCATTATGGGAAGCATGAGTATTCCCTGAGACTAAAAAAGAGGTTTGGGTAATGAGTTCTGACAGAAGCTACCTTCATCAGATTCAGAACTTGCTTCTCCCATGTACCTATGTGAGTCACAGGGAATCCTCACGACTCCCATGGTAAACCAGGGGACTTTTCTAACAGTGTGCAGAAGCAGTGCAGGAATGGCATGGAGAGGAGGGCATGCTCTGCTTCTTGCTAGATTGAGGGCACCTGGTGCCATAATTCAGGTGGTGTTGTGTATGTAACAGTATTACTTTAAGAATGTATGAATGTAACCTGACAATGATTACAATGTTACCCAGCTGTTTAAGGAACACGAGTAAGCTGCCCATAGAGGGCAGCTGCGAGCGTTCAGCTCACATGGTTCACATTCCCCAATCACCGGCAGCCGCGGGAACCTTTCCCGCGCTAGGATCACCTGGAGAAGATGGGCGTGACTCAGAATGACGTCACGCTGGTAGCAGCCAATGAGCTACCGTGCAACAATATTCAAATGTATTACTGCAGTATAAAATGAGCTGTACCTCCGCCATTACCACATGTTCATCCTGACCATCATGAAATAAACCTGTGTTTTAGCCCCCACTGCGGCTCCTTCTTTGTCTTCCGTGCAAGACACCAAAGGTGGGGAGGGAGTGGGTTGCCAGATTAATAGGTCTGACGGTTCTTGAATTCTGAAAATCTCATCTCTAAATCCTAGCCCCAGCCAAAGCATAAAATCCACATCTAAAGAATCCCTGACAAATTGTCATCCGACTAATGTTTGAAATGTCTCTGGGTCTCCAGCCCTCTGGGAAAATCTATTTCATTTCTAAACAACCTGTAAGGACCAACAGTTAGCTTCTGCTTGCAATTTTTAGTGGTCTAAGAAAGGTATTACCTGACCTTGCCTTCAGTTAGTCTATCCAGTTTAGTTATTGACTCCATGATGTGATTGTCCTTGCATGCCTTCCTTATAAATTTCCTTCATGAGTTCTTATCCAAATGTGGTTTTTAATATGTCAATTCAGATTGATCTACAGATTGACCTACAGCATGGAAATTTCAAGATGTTGTATACATATGGTTATATGAATTATTTACAGCCTGCTACTATCATTGCTAACTCTGACTCTTCTGTGCCAACATTCCTGTGCTCTTAATTGATCTTTGATCTTTGTATCTTCAGTAGGTGTAAGAAACTTTTTCCAATAGTCTAGACCTGCGGAGCAATTCAAAGACGTGCAGAAAGCAGTCTATTATGAGAACATTTATTTTGGTGGGTTTTTTTAAAATGGTGAAAACACTGCTTATTTAAACAACCAACAGTCATATGTGGTCTCATTCTTTCCTTAAATAGCAAAATGATCTTATTTGCATTTCCAAAATGAATAAATGGATAGGAAAATAGTTATATATCAGTTTCTGTATGTTTCTAAATTTTTCAGTATAAGCAGGAAAATATAACATACAAAACCTGTGCATTCAAAGCAGGATGCAGATAAAAGTGTATTTCAGGGAAATGTGCATATAAGATCCATATGTTAAAGCAAACTATATTAAAAGATAAAACACACTTTATGGTTTTTAAAAAGCAAATAATTAAAAGGTTTGTAGTAACTGGATGGAAAGCATGTATGCCTGAATATATCTGGACATCTCAGGGTTAATGTGTTGTAATAAAAATGAGGCAAGATGTGGAAGGAGCCTATAGTGATTTAAGAAAGGTTTAATGGAAGGACTGAAAGATTGAATAAGGAATCCACAAGAGAGAGGCATAAAAGCATTAAGATTGAGATACACAAATGTTATGGTCTCCTTCAAGAGTGATACAGCAAAAGACTTCCACCTGATATTGATCAACACAGACAGTTGCATGGACTCACCTTATGGCCCAGAGGACAGCAGGCTCTGATGCTAACATGGATCCCAGAGTTAGGCCACTCAGAAGCATGTAACAGCTCCAATAAGATCTAAAGTATTCTTTAGTTTCCATGCTCTTACATCATATAAGAACTCCATTTTATATTGAGTGGGACTTACATTCTTAAGGCTAAAATGAACTGTGTTTTTAGTTCATTGTTGCCAAAGTCCTAAGTTGGGCTTTGTCTTTTTCTGTCAATGTGCTGATACAGGTCGCCCCCTCCCCCTCAATATCTATGGGTTCAGTATCGACAGTTTCAGTTGTCCGTAGGTCTAAAAATACTCAATAAAAGTTCTGAAATACATACTGTATATATTATGTACAGTACAAGAGCTGGCCACTAGATGCTACTCTCTGCAATGTAAAATATAGGGTTCATTATTATCTACGGTTTCAGATATCTGTAGTCGGTCTCAGAATAGTTCCTCCCTGTATATAAGGTGTGTGTGTGACCTGTACAAATATAGCCAGGATGAATGGCACTCATAGCCTTTAAACACACAGTGAAATGTACAGCTGTGATATAGAGATAATCCTCTAGCTATGATTCTGCAGGCTCCTTTGCTGAGATATGGAACTATACATACATTTGCATATTTCTAAAAGAATTCTTCTGGGGTGTGCAGGATGAGCACATTCTTCATAATCATAATATTCCTAGCAGCTAACTTAAATCACAACCTAGATAAGGCTACTCAGTGACACTGCAATCTGAAGAGAATGTGGTTCAATCACATTCTGGTACAAGCACAAAGCTCATACATTACCACTTGCCCATTGCACTGCCAAAACCATCTTTGAACCAAACTGTAACAGATAGCCTATCATTCGAAACTGAAATCTGTTATATTCCAGATATGTGATTCTGGCAGACTTTTGTGTATGAGCTATCATATTTGCTAATGAAGCTTCTTCTTATCTCCCAATGACTGACCGTAAAATAAAGAAAGCTGATTTGCAAATTGGGGTGTGTATGTGAAAAGCTCTGCAATAGGAATCAGATATTCTCAGAACTTAAAGAATTACTTCTTCGTCTTCTTCTTGTTCAGTCACACAGTCGATTCCGACCCTTTGCGACCCTATAGACCATCGTCCCCCAGGCACCTCTGTCCTCCATCCTCCTCAGCCCGCCCAGCTCTGTGTCCACTGTGTCCACAATGCCATTTAGCCATCTCATGTGTGGTCACCCTCTTTTTCTTTTGCCCTCCACCTTTCCCAGCATCAAGGCCTTCTCCAGAGAATCCTCTCTTCTCATTTGATGTCCAAAGTACTTTAGCTTCATCTTTACTATTTGACCTTCCAAGGAGCAGTCAGGGTTGATTTCTTCTAAGATTGACCAATTTGTTCTCCTCACTGTCCAGGGGACTCTCAAAACTCTCCTCCAACACCACAACTCAAAGGCATCTATTTTTCTGTGTTCAGCTTTCCTAATGGTCCAGCTCTCACACCCATACATTATCACCGGGAAAACCATTGCTTTCACTATGCAGATTTTTGTTTTCAAGGTGATGTCTCTACTTTTCACTATGTTCCCCAGGTTTCTCATAGCTTGTCTCCCCAGAATCAGTCGTCTTTTTATTTCATGGCTGCAGTCTCCATCTGCAGTGATCTTAGATCCTAAGAAAATAAAATCTATTACTACTTCTACTTCTTCCCCATCTATTTTCCAGGAACTGATGGGGCCTGTTGCCATTATCTTGGCTTTCCTGATATTGAGTCTCAAGCCAGCTTTTGCACTTTCCTCCTTCAGCCCAATCAAGAGATTCTTTAGGTCTTCCTCACTTTCTGCCATTAAGGTGGTATCGTCTGCATATCTCAAATTGTTGATGTTTCTCCCAGCAATTTTGATCCCATATTGTGATTCCTCCATCCCTGCATTGCACATTATGTGCTCTGTGTATAAGTTGAATAAACAGAGTGACAAAATGCAGCCTTGTCTTACTCCATTTCCTATTCCAAACCACTCTGTCATTCCGTGTTCTGTCCTAACTGTTGCTTCTTGTTTCATGTACAAATTTCTCATGAGGAATATGAGGTGTTCTGATATTCCCCTCTCTTTAATTACTTGCCACATTTTGTTGTGGTCCACACAGTCAAATGCCTTGGTGTAGTCAATAAAGAAGAAGTAGAATTGTTTCTGGTATTCCTTTGTTTTCTCCATGATCCAACGTATATTGGCAATGTGGTCTCTGGTCCACCTGCCTCTTCTGAACCCAGCCTGCATCTCTGGTAGTTCTCTCTCCACGTGCTGCTGAAGTCTATCCTGTATTATCTTGAGCATCACCTTGCTGGCGTGTGGGATGAGTGAAATTGTTCGATAATTTGAACATTCTTTGGTATTGCCCTTTTTGGGGTTTGGAACGTATACTGATCTTTTCCAATCCTGTGGCCACTGTTTTGTTTTCCAAATCTGCTGGCATATTGAATGCAGTAGTTTGATTCCATCATCTTTTAGGGCTTTGAAAAATTCAACTGGGATACCATCATTTCCACTGTCTTACAGTGCTTTTAGTGCCTTTCTGACTTCACTTTCCAGGATGTCTGGCTCAAGTTCCATTTCCTCATCGTTGTTATTATCAGGAGTGTTGAAGTCCTTTTTGTAGAGTTCCTCTGTGTACTCTTTCCATCTTTTCTTAATCTCTTCTGCATCAGCTAACTCCTTTCCATCTTTGTCCCTTATCATGGTCATTTTTGCTTTAAATGTTCCCTTGATTTCCCCATTTTTTTGAAAAGATCTCTAGTCCTGCCTCTTTTGTTGTTTTCCTCCATTTCTTTGCACTGTTCATTTAGATAGTTTTCCTTATCTCTCCTTGCTTGCATTTGAAATTCTTTGTTGAAGTGATTAGTATTTTTTCTTTCTCCTTTGACTTTTGCGTTCCTTCTTTTCTCTGCTATTTTATGGGCCTCATCAGACAACCACTTTGCTTTCTTATACTTCTTTTCTTTTGGTATGGTTTTCCTTGCTGCTTTCTGCATGATGTCCCATATCTCTGTCCATAATTCTTCTGGCGCACTGTCTATCAAGTCCAAGCCATTAAATCTGTTCCTCACCTCCACCATGTATTCATTAGGGATGTTGTCTAGGTCATACCTTTCTGGCCTAATTGTTTTCCCTATTTTCTTTAGTCTAAGCCTGAATTTTGCAATCAGTAGATTGTGATCTAAGCCACAGTCTGCTCCAGGTCTTGTTTTTGCTGACTGTATGGAGGTTCTCTATCTTTGACTGTAGAGTATGTAATCAATCTGGATTCGATGTTGGCCATCTGGGGATGTCCATGTGTAAAGTTGCCTCTTGTGTTGTTGGAAGTGGGTGTTTGCTATGACTAGTGCGTTCTCTTGGCAGAACTCTATCAATTGTTGCCCTGCTTCATTCTGTGTTCCAAGATCAAACTTGCCTGTTATTCCATTATCCTATGATAATGTGTACAACATTTCTTGGTGTCTGTTCTATGAGGTGTTCTAGGTACTCATAGAACTGGTCAACTGTGGCTTCATCTGCACCAGTGGTCGGTGCGTAGACTTGAATTACTGTGATATTAAAAGGTTTGCCTTGGATTCTGACTAACATCATTCTATTGTTTTTGAGATTATAGAGTGCTTTTCTCACTCTTTTATTGACAATTATGGCTACTCCGTTTTTTCTGAGGTTTTCTTGTCCACAATAGTAGATATGATGATTTCCAGAGCTGAATTCACCCATCCATGTCCATTTTAACTTGCTGGTTCCCAAGATGTCAATGCTTATTCTTTCCATCTCATTTTTAACCACTTCCAGTTTTCCTTGATTCATAGATCTCACATTCCATGTCCCTATAAAGTATTGTTCCTTGCAACACTGTATTTCTCCTCCCCCTTTCCTGTCCCTCCCCCTCTTCCGATCTGCTGCATTAAGCATCCTATTTCCTCTAGACTGTTCCTTTGTTTTGCCTTTTGTTTTGGTCAATAGGGTTCTCTTGGCAACTTTGCAGCATGGTTTGCCGGTTTCTACACCAGTATCCTCCCATCATACATGTTATCACAGTTTAAAAACAAAGTTTAAAACATTTTAAAGACAAAGTGTTATCGTGCATATTATCACTGTTTAAAATGCAGTATCAGAGTAGAGGTTGAGCTAATATCAAGTCTCTACTGTAAGTTATATCAAGTCTCTACTGTATCAATTCACTGTAAGTCAGTTTCTTGTAAAGTCGCTATGTCAGTTGCTGTGTATTTCATTAGTCATTTCAAAACTAGTCATCAACCTTGGTATGAAAAGGAAAACCTTGGTATGAAAAGAACAGTCCTCTATATCAAGTCAACAATTATAAAGAATTCAACTAACTAGTGATATGTCTAATTAGGCCCACTGTGTTCCCACAGCCAACTGCTCTGACATCAACCAAAAGGGCACAAGAAAGATAAAAACTGGCATATTACCAGTTAAGATGGTGGTCATAAAGTGCAATACTTCTCGCTTGATAAACTATTTTGTTTGGTGGCTCCTGAGTTGTACCGTTTACAAACAATATTTGTGTTTTTTTTAAAGCGCTATGAATTAATGACTGATGACCTATGACAGTCACATTGTATAAACCTATGAAGATGCCATTGTGTAAACTTTGTCACTGGAAGCATCCCTGAGAGCCAGGTGCCTCTGAAATACCTGTCAAAAAGACATTTACTCATAAATGCTTTAGTGACTACAACTTCACTAAGCACGACAGAAAATAAAAACAAAGAACTCCACATGAGAACAATGGCTGCACCATATCAATGTCCCTGACAACAATCAGCACATAGAGTTCTAATATGGAAAGAGGAAGGCTGCTCTCAGCAGAAGACCTCACAAGATTAAGAAGTATCCGATGCAGTGAATGAAAGTTTGTAAAGAAAGTACTGAACACAGATCTCCTATAGTATCAAAAGGAAAATTTATGCATTGCCTTTGAGTTCAACTTCTCCATTAAAGCTTTTTTCCCTATAATCTAGGGAGTTCTTATCTTGGTGACTTATGATGTTATGGAAGGGCTCATGCATGGAAAATGTCAATAGAAATAGTAACTCTAGAAGGGAAGGGCCTCCTAATTAGTCCCCATTTAGATTTTATGATGGCTTTGAGATCTGCTCATCCTGACAGTGCGCACTCTGGTTACATATTGTTCTAGCCTGAGGGAACCATAGGAGAATCCAGATTTATTGTACCTATCATACCAGCATATTTCATTTGCCATTATGAGCAGCCATCTCGCAATGATGCAGGAGTATTTATTACAGATTAAATTGTAGGACCTGGATGGTTTAGTGAGGTTCTTGAGGTATCATTTATGTCATTAACTGGCTCATTATCAGATCTGCAAATCTCAATTCCTTTTTTTTTTCTTCTCCCCCACCCCCCTCATTTCCCCCCTTTCTTCATTTTTGTGCCTTCTGTTTAAGAGCAGGGGGTCTGAGCTTCAGTTTTGTGTGAGAGAGTCCATGGGCATCAGGTTTAAGCACACGCTGCACAAATCACTTACATCCTTTTATTTTTTTAACACTGTGATGAATGCACCACGATGATGATTTTGAGAAGGGTAGGCAAATTAGATCTTAATTGTCGGAGAGTCATAAATTACAACACCAAATAATTATCTGTGGGGTTACATAAAAAAATAGGAGGGAGGGAGACACAAATCTCCCAGATCTTGAGAGAAAATTTCATCTGATCATCTCCCATCTTTTTAAACTGAATTTCTCCTTTAAATGAGAGTTTTGTGGGGAGGGGGTGGAATCAGAGGAAGGTATTAATAGAGGAAGTAATTAAGTGTTATTATTTAAAAAGAACAGGCAGCACAGCTCTGTTACTATAGGCAAAATGGCACTGTAACCCTTCCCGTATGTTACAAAAGCCTCTCTGTGGGAAAGAGACTGGGAATAGGATTTAAGCAGACATGCCAATATTATTAACAATTTATTGTCTAAAAATAATATTTATTGGATTTGTAAGGTTTCTTTCTTTCTTTCTTTCTACCCACCCAAAGGAACACTCTCTAGGGAACCTTCGCTGAAATGCTGCCTCTTCTGGTAGATTTAGCGAGATTATTTGAATTTATTGTTTGACTCAACTTGTATGTCCTTCCTTGTTGGTATTTGCCCTATTTACTCTCTGATATTGCTTTTTCATAAAACCCAGCAAATGGCATTTAAGTTGTTGTTTTTTGGTATTAAAATGCACCTCATACAAGCCCAGAAGTGCATGCAGGGTGCTAGGTTCAGGTCACAAATTATAGGGGCAATAAGGGCTCTTCAGTGTGATTGGTTCGAATTAATTGATTTGTTCAATGTGCAGTTGCTGAAAAGCTGCCTTAGATTTGGAGTTGGGGGTGGGGGATGATCATCGCTTACAATCACTGTATTCCTTTCTAACATTTCAGATCATCTGGTTAGGAGGGTAAAAACAACTTGAATGTCTGATTTTCTCTGCTTTATAATTAGGCCCAGCAGTTTCAAGGGAAATGTGCTTGTATGGAACTGGGTGAGTGGAATGTAGGAAGCACTGAATTGAACTGTGTTTGCTTTCCTTCCAAAGCACTCTTGACTGGCATTTCTTTCACACTTTGAACAGTGACAAATCTAGATTTTCCACCACAACACCTTTGATAGACGGCTGTTGTCAAGCCAATTCATTTGGAGACGTAGACTTCTATAATGCATGTGTAACATATTTACCACATCAGAGAGCAAACAAAACAAAACAAAAAAGACAAGAAATATTATGGCACCCTAACATATGTACACTTTAGGTTCACACAGAGTGAGGGCAAATTCAACAGGTAGGGAAGTGAGCACGTACATGGATTGAACTCCGGGACTTGTGAGAATAGTTTTTAGATCTTACTCTACATTATTATTTTTTAAAAATAATCAGAGAAAAGAAAGCTCTTTCCCCCCTTTTTTATTTTCTGTGTAAACTGCTAAGAGATATCCTGAAATAAAGGTTAACCCCTAAAATAAAGTTTCTCTGGCAAATCTAGTTGGTTTGAATAAATGGTTTGACTGAAATGTTATATTTGTGAAGGCAGCTTAGTTAATGTTATTTTGCTTTATTTCAGATGACCCACCTCTTACATATAGGATTGGTCCTAATTTGGGAGAGGGGTTTGTGAATTTATTGCTTGATATAAATAATGAAGAAAACTAGGGAAAGGATAAAGTGGTTGAGAGCTGAGTAGAGAGCTCAGGGGAAAACAAGGCCTCATCATTTGTCTCCTGAAATTCTAAATGAACATTAAGTGAAACAAATTTAATATATGAGATTAAAACCAGAAGAGCCGTTCAGGAAGTACGCTCATAGTATCAAGACATATGACTAGCAAAATCCTTTCCCATGGTACAAATATTGAAGAATCAAAGGTCAGATTCGTCATTTTCAAGCTTTCAGAAGAGCGAAACAAAATGTAATAGGAACAAATGAAGTATTTTTACTTTAAAAAATCTTGTAAAAGACGCCATTTAGGTACTTTGCATTATACTCATAGATCAGGAGAGCAACTCCTTGCCTTGTTTTCAGTCATCCTTCCACAAAAAGGTGCGACTGAAAGACATACAATATGTATCTATTTTAAACCAGGGGAAAATTCACAATAGAAATTCAAAATGTAAATATCTGGATAGTGTTTTATTTGAAATAAATTCAGCTGATGGCAAGTCATCGCTAAGGCTGCCATGGTTTGCTAAATAAAAGAATTGTTTGGCTTTTGTGTGGGAGACTTGTTCACCAGTGCTCATTTTATTTTGCAATTTAGGGTACTTTTAAAAAGATATCCAAATTAAGGCAAGCAAAGGGAGATAAAAACACCGCTAATTATGTCTTCTACTCACAACTGTTATTTACGTCTAATGACCACTTTAAACAACACTCTGCATTTCACGTATGAGACAAAAGCTCTGGAATTTATTATATTATATTATATTCTTGACTGCCCTGCAATACTGTTTATAATGCTTTAGGTAAATTTAGACGCTGTCTTGCTCTTAAACACAGCTAAAATATGCTATGTTTGTAAGGGGAGCATCCATAAATATAAAAATGCTTGAAATATTCTTCAGTAATTCCCCTGATAAATATGTTAAAGTAGGTTGGAAATGGATTGCAATTATATTTTTCATCTTTAAAAAGGCTCTACCTGAGCTGATGGCCAATTAAGGATAACTTAGGAGTAAATGAGAACACTTTCACACTTCTGTGTACTATAGGCACACTTGAATAAATAAGATCCATAATTGCTATAAATAGGCTTCTAGATATTAAGGATTCCTGACTGCAGATTTCCTTCTTTCAGTCTCAGTACTTGATTTTCATAGAATAAACTTAATATCAAGCTTGCTTATAAATCTACATTTCTTTTATTTTCTTCTTCTTTTAGATTAGTCTCTAGTCTAGACTGTTCTTGTAGAAGGAATTCTCTCTCTCTTTCACACACACACACACACACACACACACACACACACACACACACACACACACACACACACACACATTTTTACCCTGCACTGAGAGTTAAGACAAAAAATTTAAGGCAGAAATTATATTTTATATAATTTTGTTCCTTGCCTGGCTATAAAGCCTACAATGTTATGCATACATCCTTTTATTGCATTTGCATGGCTGATAACGACATTTGTCTCATTCATAGAAGAGCTGATCACTTTAAAAATTGCCTGCACCAAAGCATAATTTCATTTTCATTGAACAAATGTGGATTCCAAGCTTTTTTCATCACTTTTTTTTTTAAAAAAATAAACCTTCATGGCAGTTTCCGTGCCATATGATAATTTCACATTCTGATAGATGTAGAAAGCCATCTTTAAGCTTCATGTGGTTTACAGAACTGATAGATCTTTGTATTGATAGGGAACGTATTTCTGCTGAGTATCAGGATGGGGTAGAGGGCAGAAGGTACCAAATCTTTGGAAAATTCCATATATCATTTTGTGGGTCTCTTTTAACTCTTGAATTAAGTCTTATATATTCATCATATACTGGATGAAACACTAGAGAGAAGCTCTTGGGGAGAAAGAAGATGGATAAAAAAGTATTTTTAACATGCCCAAATATTTTCAGTATGTTTGTGATTTGGGTCTCTGACATACCTGTCAAGTATCCCGTTTTGCCCAGGAAAAACCCCGTAATTTAGAGCCCCTTTCCCCCCAATCACATATTTTTTTTTAATAATCTCCCATATATATAAATAATCTCCCATATATATAAATAAAAAAACCTCAGGGACATGTAAATCTCCCGTATGTTATTGTTCTATATCTTGATTCATGAGGTGTGTGCTTTATACCAGAGCAGAGGAGTGTTGGGCTCCCCTTGGTGGAGGAAGAACCACCCCGATTGGCTTATTGACTTCCCTTTAACACCCTCTTTCCGAGGAGAGAGAGGGCTTCAAGTATATTTGCATACAGCATAAACAGCATACTTCCGTGGTTTTCTCTTAAACACAGAGTTTTTAAAAAATGAAATTGAGGCAGAAAAGGCTAAGGCAGTAGACATTTAACTGATTAAAGTGTAAAAAACAGTTCCATGAAAAATCACCATAATATGAAATGCAGTCAAATAGGGGGAGAATAGGTAAGTAAGGCTGGTTTATAAACTGCTTTTTACCCTGTGAGAGGAAAGCAGTCAAGCTAAGGGGTGGTTCTTCCTCCACCAGGGTAGCCCAACACTCCTTTGCAGCTCCTTCTTTTCTAGGATCTTGGGTGTGCCTGGATTTTGGAGAGGAAGGGGTGTGGCCTGGTGAAGAGGGGTGAGGTCTAAAATTTCCCTTATTTTAATATTCAAAACTTGACAGATATGGTCTCTGCGTGTGAATGGATGATACTTCTTGGTTCTGATCCAGTGATGGGCACCATTTTTTTACTACCACACCATGGGTGTGGCCTAATTGGTGGGTGTGGCCTAATCGGTGGGCATGTGATTGGGTGGCCAATCTAGTCATGCCTGCCACATGGCCTATGAAAACATCTGCAAACACAAACAGCACTGGCTCTTTGGCTATAATTGGAGATGAGCACTGCACCCTAGAGTCAGATACGACTGGCTTTTGAGCAAGGGCAACCTTTACCTTTACCTATTGTTAGATCCAAAGCTGCCAGTCATATCTGACTCTAGGGTTCAGTGCTCATCTATTTATAGCCAAAGAGTCATCACTGTCTGTTTGTAGATGTTTCTGCGGACATGTGGCAGCATGACTAGACACCAGAATGTTGTTACCTTTCCCACTGAAGTGGTTCCTATTTATCAACTTGCGGTTGCCAGGAGCTGGGACAGAGACGGGAGCTCAAATGGTCATGTCGGCCTTCCAGCTAACAAGGCAAGCTTCTTAACCACTGAGCTCAAGTGGCTAAGGCTTTGAGTGGAAGGTGGCAGGTCAGCAGTTGGAGACCCAAGTGCTGGATGTTGGAGTGAGCTCCTGTCTCTGTCCCAGTTCCTGCCAACCTAGCAGTTTAAAAGCAAGAAATTGCAAGTGGATAAATATGGACCACTTTGGTAGGAAGGTAAACAGTGTTCCGTGCACTCCGGTGTCTAGCCATGCCTGCCACATGACCATGAAAATGTCTGCAAAAGCAGACAGTGCTGGCTCTTTGGCTTTGAAACAGAGATGAGCAACCTGAACCCTAGCATGGGATACGACTGGCTTTCGAGCAAGGTAAAGGTATCCCTTGCTTGAAAGCCAGTCATATCCAACTAAGGTTCAGTGCTCATCTCTGTTTTACCGTGGAGTGCCCTGGGCCAGCTGCAGTCTACCTCGAAGCAGCAGTGAGTCTTTAAGGTGCCACAACATTTTTTGGTTTACTCTCTGATATGCTTGCACAGAACAAAATGGCACACATTCTAAAGTTTTATTCTGTGCAAGCAGATCAGGAGGTAAACAAAACAAAAACACAAAAATGTTGTTGAACCTTAAAGCATACCTGTCAACCTTCCCGATTTGGCAGGGATTACCCCGTAAATTGATGTTGATTGACGTCATAACCAGGCCCCCAAAGCCCCGTAATTTGGCAGCGGGGAAAACGCTTTCCGCGCATGCGTGGAAGGGTTTTACCCCTTCCACGCATGCGTGGAAGCGCTACGCCGCTTGCGTAAGGGCCGCGCAAGTGGCGTAGCGCTTCCGCGCATGCGTGGAAGGGGTAAAACCTTTCCACGCATGCGTGGAACACGACCTGCGCACAAGCGATGTGCGCAGGTCCCGTGTTTCCGGAGCCGCGGATTGACTGGTATACCTTAAAGACTACTGCCACCACCACCCCTGGGAAATCCCTTTAGCCTCAGCTCACCCCATACACACACACACGGGGGGGGGGGTAAATAAAACAAAAAGACACACTTACCCAGAAGGTGCCACGTCAGGCTGCTCCTTTCTCCCGGGGGGGGGGAGGAAAGGAATGCTCACATGATGGCTTTGGCTTTTCCTCCTCCTTTAGTCCTCCAGGACCAGCGAGTCCAGCTGTGCTGCTGCTTCCCGATCCCGCCCATCTCCTCCCAGGAGAGCAACGACGGCTCTTCCTTCTCCAATCTCCTCTAGAGCAGCTGCTGCTGCCTCCTTAATAGGTGTGGGTGCTGCTCGGGTGGTGGTGGAGGTGGCAGCGTGTCCACCCCTGGGGGAAAGGGAGGGGGAGCTGACATCATGCCACCCAGAGGAGCTTGCCTGCCTGCCCTGTGCGCCCCCACCGCCACTCCTTGCCTCTTTCTAGCAGCAGCAGCTCAACTTTCGCGATGCCTGGAGCTAGTCCTGCAGGAAGAGAACTTCCTGCAGGATGTCTGTCTGTCTGACTCTGGGCATTGCGAGAGTTGCCCTGCTTGTGCCATGCTGCCTGGACACCTCTCGCAATGCCCAGACTGACATCCTGCATGAAGTTCTCTTCCTGCAGGACTAGCTCCAGGCATCGCGAAAGTTGTGCTGCTGCTGCTAGAAGGAGGCAAGGGGAGCAGCAGCACAGGCGCGCGGGGCGGGCAGTCGAGCTCCTTTGGGTGGTGCAAGATGTCAGCTCCCCCTCCCCTTCCCCCAATGCCAGGCACGCACATTCTGCCACCACCACCACCACCCCCCAGCAGCACCCGCAGCCTATTAAGGAGGCAGCAGCATCCACTCTGGAGGAGAAGGATTGGAAGAGCCGATGCCGTCGGGTCGCCCGCTCTCCCGGGAAGAGGTGGGCGGGGTGGGGTGGGGCGTGGTCAGCCAGGTTTGCTACTGGTCCGGTTGGACCGGGGCGGACCGGCTGATGCCTAGCACTGTTCTGATCCCATCTGTTCAGTGGCTTCAGTTATCAGAATTTAACATTTGAAAAAAAATAACTTTTTGTATAGATTAAAAACAGAAAAGTGGTACAATATTTATCCAATTAGTAGCTGGCTTTCCCCCATGAAAACCAGCAAACAACAACTGCTGCTGCTGCTGCTGCTGCTGCTGCTGCAGCTGCTGCTGCTGCTGCTGCTGTTGCTGTTAATCTCTATGTGATGTTTTATAGCCAGGGTCAGCAAGGTCATTTTTATGACTCCCCCAAGACACAAGAAAAACAAAACATCAAAAGTCTTTGAGTGGGGAAATTTACCCTATGGAAGTGTGATTCTGTTGTGGCACCAGGCGCACAGCAGAGCAAGCTGGCTTGCAGCCACTGCACTTGAGGAAATTGCCTGTAGCAAGGGTTGCCATAATTCTCTCCCAACAAACAGGGACAGCCATGTGACATCATTGCATTCTTCAAACTGCATGTGTCACGGAGACCACAGCTCTAAGACCCCATGGAATCCCTGTCCAGGGCAGGCAGCCACCATCAGTTTAAAAAAAGCTGGTGTCGAGCTTGTTTCCCATATAATTCTTCTTGCAAAAGATGATTCTTGATGGTTCTATTTTTATTTCTTTTCCCATCTCTGCCCCAGTTCCTGCCAACCTAGCAGTTTGAAAGCAAGAAATTGCAAGTGCTGTAGATAAATAAGGACCACTTTGGTGGGAAGGCAAACAGCATTCTGTGCATTCTGGTGTCTAGGCATGCCTGCCACGTGACCATGGAAATGCCTGCAGATGCAGACAGCACTGGCTCTTCAGCTATGAAGCAGATATGAGCACTGCACCCTAGAGTTGGATATGACTGGCTTTCGAGCCAGGGTAACCTTTACCTTTCTCTCTCTCACACACACACACATACACACACACACACCCTCAAACCCCACAAGAGGATCCCTTGGAATGGCAATGCAGCCCATGGAGCCTCCATTTCCCGCGGGAAGGAGAAAAACAGGAGACAGGAAGGAACTTATTTTTCATGGGACAACTCTTCACTTCCTGTCCTCCTTCTCTAGGAATAGCGACTCTACAGTATTTCCGGGATTTTTACATGTTTTTTGTTGAACTTGCCGGGACTGCTTCAACCCGGGAAAATCCCAGGAAATCGGGACATATGGCAACTCTACCTGTGGCACACATAATATCCACAGCTGCTTTACTCAATACAACAAGATATATGCTTGCTGTCAAGCACTTATAATAACACCCAGGAAACATCCAGCCTAGACCCAGCAAATTATGAGAAGCTTAAATGAACACTAGTAGTATTCTGGCCCATATGGGGTTTGCTTTAGCTGGATTTGCTTAGACTCATTTACACCAGGGCATGGTGGTGCAGTGGTTAAACTGATGTATGCAGCAAAAACATTGTGTATTCAATCCTGAGAAGGAATCAAGTTTGACTCAGCCTACAATCTTTTTGAGGTCGGTGAAATAAGTACTCAGCATGTTGAGGGCAAAATGATAATTAACATGTGAACTGCCCAGAGAGTACACTAAGTGCTATGGGGAGGTATATGGGCGTAATTGCTATTGCTATTAGGAGGCTGCTGTACTATGTTCAATCCCTCTGTTAATTTTAAATGCTTTTCAACCCATACCAAAAGTGAGCACTTTGGAGTAGACTCCAGGACTGTTCAGTCATTCACAAAGGGAAGAATGTGGGTACAGAGGCTTAAATAAAGATAACAGTCACCCTAGCTTGAAAGCCAGTCATATCCAACTCTAGGGTTCAGGGTTCTGTTTACAGCCAAAGAATTAGCACTGTCTGTGTCTGCAGATGTTTCCTTGGACATGTGGCAGGCATTCCTAGGCACCGAAGTGCAGGGGATGCTGTTTACCTTCCCACTGAAGTGGTCCCTATTTATCTACTTCCAATTTCTTGCTTTCAAACTGCTAGGTTGGCAGAGGCTGGGTCAGAGATAGGAGCTCATTCCATCGTGCAGTACTCAGGTCTCAAACTGCTGACCAGCCAACCTTCTAGTCATCAAGTTCAGCGTCTTAACTATTTGAGCCACTGCAGTCCCTTCCAACGATTCCACTTCCTCCATGCTGCTTAACAGGCCCAGGACAAGACCCCATTGATAGCAGAATTGGACCCACTAATCTTAATGCCACAGAGACAGAAGCAGGGCTCAACCCCAAAGAAGGGGGAGTTCACTGTTCTATTCTCCACCAAACCAGCATTATTCCCCTTGCTCTCTGTTGTGTATAAGGTTTTATTATGTTTAAATGTAAAACCGGGAACCCAGAAGTGCGCCATTTCCAAAGGCGCCAAATTCAAAGCTATGTCAAAGCAGGAAAGGTCTGAACTCTGTATGTCCTCCGGAAGCCCGGACACTGTATATATATGTATATATGTATATATGTATGTGTATACGTATACGTATACGTATACATATATATATATATATATATATATATATATATATATATATATATATATATATATATATATATATATATATATATATATATATATATATATATATATATATATATATATATATATATATATATATATATATATATATATATATATATATATATATATATATATATATATATATATTGGCCACCCTTGTACATACTCCCCAGTCCGGAACCTGAGCTGAATAAAGATCACTGAGTTTAACCCAATTCTGCTGATTAGAATACTTCTTTCTCTGGACTCAACACTGGCGACGAAGGTGGGATATGGCTGCCGCCGCTTCTACATTCAGGTCTTTTGACCTCTCCAAGCCAGAATCGTGGCCTATGTACGAGATCCAGTTTGAAAACTTCATCATTGCCAAGGAGATCGAAGAAGACAAGCAGAAGGCAACATTCCTGGCCCATTTTGGGTTGCCTACAATTGAGCTCGTTGTGCACCTTCTCCTGCCACGAGCTCTGAAAGACACCCCCCTGAGAGACATTTTGGCAATCCTGCGAAATCACTGCAAGCCAAAGATTTCAATATTTCCTGCAAGAGTGGCCATCTACCAATGAGATCGAAAGATCGAGGAATTGGTCGCTGACTACGTTGCTGCTCTTCTCCAAGCCGCAGTGCCATGCCAATTGCAAAATCTAGACAAGGCCCTCCGCAACCGACTTCTTGTTGGCCTCAGAGATGAGGCAACCCAGCATCGCCTGATGAAGAGAGATGCACTGACATTGAACCAGGTCTTCAAAGAGGCCCAGGCAGCCAAGGTCGCCAATACCGTGGTAAAGTTCTTCCAAGCCCAGCCTGCTGCATCGGTCCAGAAGGAAGCGTTGCTCCAGTCCCTCGTCATCCTCGGACGAGTCAAAAGAGGGCGACGATGTTTATAAGGTCCACTATAGACTCTCTGAAACTTCCAAGAGCTCCATCGCTCCATGTCAGGGCTTGGAGAGCAGACACCCCTGTGCCCATTGTCCATTGAAGTCTGCAGAATGTCACAAGTGTGGGAGAAAGGGAAACATCGCCAAGGTGTGCTGCCAGTGCTCCAAGGGTCATCTAGGAAACAAAGGTCATCGCCGGACAGAGCACCTGATTTCCAAGGTCTACACAAGACAACGTGCTTCATCCTATGTCCACGCAGTGTCCGAAAGGTTCTTCATCATCTCCCAAAAAGAGTTCCTTCGTTTTCCGCCTGCAGCCTGCCCGAAGCTGCAGGCTCTCCAGGTCAACTTGAGTGATGTGCAGGGTCATCGCATCCCTGTGCTCGGGATTGGCACATTTGAAGTGCACTTCAAAGCCATCATGGCTAAACTCCTGCTTGTCGTGGTCAAGGTGGCTAAGAACAATCTTTTGGGTACACAATGGTTTGGGCCCCTGGGTATTGCAATTTCTAGGATTCACGGGGTACAGGCTGACCCCATTCATGCTGCTTGTGAACACTACCCAGATGTTTTTCATGTGGGACTGGGTACGTTCAAGGGCCCCCCTGTTACCTTCGAGCTGGATCTGACTGTCCAGCCCATTCAGATGAAGCTTCGTCAGGTGCCTTTCACACTCAAGGACTGCATTGACATGGAGCTTGACAAACTGGTTGCCCAGGGCATTTTGGAGCCGGTGGACTCCGCTCCATGGGAGACCCCCATTGTCACCGCACCCAAAGCCAATGGGGACATTCACATCAGTGCGGACTATAAATGCACAATCAATAAAGCTATACGCACTAACTCTTATCCTATTCCAGTGGTCAGCCACTTACTGGCCACCCTCCATGGAGGAAAGTGTTTTGCCAAAGTGGACTTGGCTCAGGCATACCAACAGTTGCCGGTCACCCCCGAGTCTGCTCTGTGTCAAACTATCACCACCCATAGGGGTGCATTTCGTGTAAAGCGTCTACAATTTGGTGTCAACGCTGCATCTGGCATTTTCCAGACCCTGGTTGAAAGGTTGCTTAAGGGTCTACCGGGGGTATAGCCTTATTTTGATGATGTATTGATTGCTGGGAAGGACAAGGTGGACCTAGTGTCCAAATAGAGTAAATTTTGGAACGATTTCAAAATGCTGGGTTACGTGTAAAACGGGACAAATGGTGTTTTTTTTATATGGGAGGTAGAATTCTTGGGGTTCAAAATTACCCCTGAAGGTGTTAAACCCTCTGACGCTAAGGTCAAGGCTGTGTGAGATGCTCCCTGTCTGACTTCCAAAACTGAACTGCAAGCCTTTTTCGGGCTTCTGAATTTCTATCATTCATTTCTTCCTTTCAAGGCCACCGTAGCCGAGCCTCTGCACCACTTACTAAAGAAACTGTGTGGAGATGTGGTCCTTCTCAGGACAAAGCATTTTGCGAGATCAAGAAGCTCCTAACTTCTGATGCTGTCCTCACCCATTACGATCCCCAAAAGCCCCTTAGCTGGTATGTGTTGCCTCCCCTGTGGGGGTGGGAGCCGTGCTATGTCACGACCTGGGGGAAGGGAAGGAGGCACCCATTGCCTATTATTCTAGGTCCTTGTCTGCAGCTGAGAAGAATTATGCTCAGATTGACAGAGAGGCACTGGCAATAATTGCTGGGACCAAGAAATTCCACGATTCCATTTACGGAAGAGCTTTTACAATCATCACAGATCACAAGCCATTGCTAGGCATTTTCGTGCCATACAAACCTACATCCCAAATTCTGTCACAATGCATGCTGCACTGGGCCATGTTCCTACAGGCACACCAGTTTGACCTTCAGCATTGCCCAGGTGCCAGCATCAGCAATGACAATGCACTCTCCAGATCCCCAGTTGCAATCATGGGCAAAATTGAGATGGACCATCAGGTCCACATGTTAGAGGTGTTAGACTCCCCACCAGTGTCCGCTGCAGACATCGTGGCTGAGACAAGGAAGGATCCCCTCCTGTCAAAGGTATCCATGTGGGTTCAGAAAGGGTGGCTGTCACCACCTGTCTCTGAAGAGTTCAAGGTTTTTCACAGCAAACGTAACAAGCTATCTTCATAGGGAGGGAAACCGAAGAATTAAGCCAGATAGAAATAACCAGGGAGGAGAACCTTGCATGTCTTGTTAAACTAAATGCTAACAAATCAGCAGGACCGGATGGCATCCATCCACGAGTTGTCAGGGAACTTAAAGATGAAATTGCTGATCTCCTAGCCAAAATATATAATCTTTCCCTCAAATCAGGCTTTGTGCTTTATGACTGGAAGGTAGCGAATGTAACACTTTTTTTAAAAAAGGATCCAGGGGTGATCCAGGAAATTACCAACTGGTCAGTTTGACATGTGTCCCAGGTAAAATGATGGAAACCATCCTAAAAGATAGACTTAATAGGCACATAGAAGAGAAGGCACTGCTGAAGGAGAGCCAACATGGCTTTTGCAAGGGCAAATCATTTTTTAATATTTTTTATTTTAAATTCAGATTTCTATGCCGCCCAATCAGGTAAACCCAACTCAGGGTGGCTCACAACAAGTTAAAACATGCATAAAAACAATTAAACCATTAAAAATCCAACATACCCACCAACCTACCCCGTTCATCTTTAAAAACTACCCACATTAAAACTACCTGCATTGAACAATTAAAAGAAATGGGGGCTTATTTTATAAGCCAACAGGCAGGGACCATCCTTCCATCTGGGCCCCACATCTGCCCCGCCAACCAGGTTTTTAGGTCTTTTCTGAAAGGTAGCAGCTCTGTCTGCTCCCGCAACTCTATAGGTAGGAGGTTCCACAAGGCCAGTGCAGACACGGAAAAGGCCCTCCTTCATGTGCCAGAGAGATGAGCCCCTCTGGCAGATGGGACAATTAGGGAGCCCCTCTGGTCCATTCTGGTTGGATGGGCGGACACTCTTGGGATGATGCGGTCTCTAAGGTATCTTGGCCCCCTACCATGAAGGGCTTTAAAGGTCAAAACCAGCACCTTGAACTGCACCCAGAGGCAAACTGGTAACCAGTGCAGCTCCTGAAGTAATAGTGAGGCATGGGCATAACGCCCGTGCCGCATCACCTCCTGGGCTGCTGCATTCTAGACCAACTGTAGCCTCCGAATGGTTGTCAAGGGCAGCCCCATGTAGAGCGCATTGCAATAATCTATCCTGGAGGTGACCAGAGCATATGTGACCCTGAGCAGGAAGTCCCGGTCCAGGACCGAATGCAACTGACAGATGACACGAAACTGTGCGAAAGCCCTCCTGGCCACAGTCGCCACCTGATCTGCAAGTAGCAGCCCTGAATCCAGGAGGACCCCTAAGTTGGGTACCGGGTTTGTCTGGGGCAAAGCAGCCCCATCCAAGACCAAAGATGGCAGCTCCCTGGATAACGTGTGACCCCCTATCCAAAGCCACTCAGTCTTGAAGGGATTCAATTGTAGCCCATTGTCCCCCATCCAGACCCCAACCGCTTCCAGACATCTGGATAGGACATTGACCCCATCACTGGGGTCCCCATGGGCCGAGATATATAGCTGGGTGTCATCTGCATACTGATGATACCTCACCCCATGGGAATGGATAATCTCACCCAACGGCTTCATGTATATGTTAAATAGGAGAGGAGAGAGCACCTCTTCATAAATGATCTAGAAGTAGGAGTAAATAGCAAGGTAGTCAAATTTGCTGACAACACTAAATTATACAGGGCAGTGAAAACTGTGAGAGATTGTGAGGAGCTCCAGAGGGATCTGTTGACACTGGGGGAGAGGGCAAAACAGTGGCAAATGAGCTTCAACACTAGTAAATGCAGAGTGATGCATGTTGGGGCAAAAAAACCCAATTACATTTATAAACTGATGGGGTCTGAACTCTCTGTGACAAACCAGGAAAGGGACCTTGGTGTCCGGGTGGACAACTCAATGAAGGTGTCAACCCAGTGTGCCTCAGCAGTGAAAAAAGCAAACTCAATGCTAGGGATCATTAGGAAGAGTATCTATACCTATAAAATGGTGCGTTAACCATATAATGTGACAAAGGATGTTTAGCCAGGCCCCACTAGCCCCGTCCAAGCCTCCGTGCACTCACCTGAACGGGGTTTGCAGGTAACTGTCGGGTTGAAATTTGCGCCAGTGGGGCAGGAGCCCCCCCGGATGCAAACAAAAAAAGGGAACTTCAATTCCCAATGTTCCTTGTGCCGCGCAGCACCAGAGCCAATCAGGCTGAGCGGCGCTAGCAAAAGGAACATGCGGAAACGCGCCACGGCCAATCAAAAAAAAGCCGCAGGAAACAAACCGCTGCACTAACTAAAATTGCACACGCCAAAGTACAAGCCCCAGCGTCCTGCATGCCATGAGCGCGCAGAATGCTGAGGCAGCCAGCGCGTGAAAAATAAAAGTAAAAAAAAACCTGCCGCCGCTGCTCTTCCTTTCCATGGCCCAGGCCATGACCACCCCCCCCCTGCCTTTCCTTTCCATGGGCCAGGCATTGAGCCTGGCCCGTGGAAAAAAAAGACAACACCCCCCCCCGACCTTTCCTTTCCATGGGCCAGGCATCGAGCCTGGCCCATGGAAAAGAAAGACATTCCCCACACCTAAAAAAGTAAACACAAAAACATCCAAAAACACAAACCAAAAACAGTCAAAAATACTCAAAACCAAAAATAAACAATACAAAAAGGAAACACAAAAACATCCAAAAACAAACAAGAAAAAACACACAGACCTCCCCCCAACCCCCCCAAAAAACAACAACAAACAAACCAGAGAGCTTACCAGGAGACGTCTTCACTCCATGACGACCGGAACTAAACTGAGAAAAGAAAGAGAATACTTACCAGAAGAAGAAGCGACACCCAAAGGACAGTAGAGGAAAATAGTAGAAGACAAGAAAAGCTCACCAGCCCCACCCAGAGGCCACAAGAGAAAAAACATTCAAAAATATCCAAAATAATAAATACTTCCCAAGTTACTGAAATAAGTTATCAAATCATACAAAAATATTCACACTAATCGCAAAAAATTCAAAAAAAAAAGAAATAAGTTTTCACCCAAAAAACAAAACAAAACATCTAAACACAGTATGGAAACATTGATTAAAAAAACATATTCTGACACATTTTAAAAATTATTATCCAAGGCACAACTATTTAAAAAAATTCACATAGTAACACATTATTTGGTTAAATACAATAATTATAAAAAATTATATCATCCTTTCCTCTTTTGAAAAACCAAAAAAAAAAACAAAAAATAACAAATCACAGTTTCTAACAGCCCATGTGTAAAAATAAAAATTTAAAAAATCACAATTAAAAACTAACCTCATTTGCATAAAAATAAAACAAATCTCTTCCAAAACCATTTTAAAGAGCCTGACACTGAGGAAGCCTGCGCGCAAAAAATAAAAATAAACAACACACTAGGAGCACAAGTCCGCCGCGGGCGGAGGCAGCGCCTCAAAGCCACAAATTCACAAAACCTTTCAACACCATTTAAAACAGCCTGGCACCATTTGTTCAAGAAAAAACCAAACCCTTTACTATCCAACACAATTTTAAAAAGCCCAGCACCGCCAGACAAAATATGCTAGTAGAAAATAAATCAGCATGTGTCATTTGCCTCTTTATAAATCTATGGTGAGGCCCCATCTGGAATACTGTGTACAGTTCTGGTCACCATACCTCCAGAAGGATATTATGGAGCTGGAAAAAGTGCAGAGGAGGGCAACCAGAATGATTAGGGGACTGGAACACCTTCCTTACCATCTGAGGCTGCAACGGTTGGACCTCTTCACTCTTGAACGGCAGCATCTAAGAGGTGACCTGACTGAAGTTTATAAAATCATGCGTGGTGTGGACAAAGTAGATAAGGAAAAACTGTTTTCCCTATCGCACAACACTAGAACTAGGAGGCACTCCATGAAACTTTTTAGTACTAGTTCTCAAACAAATAAGAAAAACTACTTTTTCACCCAGAGGATCACTGGTCTATGGAACTCCCTGCCAGAAGAAGTGGTGACAGCTGTCAGTCTTGACAGCTTTAAGAAAGGATTAGACAAGTTCATGGAGGACAAGGGTATCAATGGCTATAATTATGGATACCTAAGGACAACCTCCTGGTTGGAGAGATAGGCAGGATATCTCTCAATGCCATTTCCAGGGAATCCTAAGCAGGTGAAGGCATCTGCTTGGGAATACCCTGAAGGAAATGGTGAGCCACTGTGTGAGACAGAATGCTGCACTGGATGGGCTGTGGCCTGTTCCAGCAAGGCTGTTCTTATGTTCTTATGAGCTGTCAATTGAGCGATGGTGTTTGGTATTGGGGTTCAGAGTGGTCGTTCTGTCAAGTCTAAGGAACAAGGTGCTTCGTACACGACACGTTAGCCACCATATTGACTTCTCTGGTCCCTTCAGGGAGCCACATTTCTCCTTGTCGTAGACTCATACTCCAAGTGGTTGGAAGTCATTCCCATATCCGGGACTTCCTTGGCAGTCACCCGGATTTCCGTGGTGGTGGTGGGGAGATTCTAGAGCAAACAGGACCAGTGTCATACAAGATACAAATGGACAATGGCACAGTGTAAAACAAGTCTACTTTTGTTTTATTGACTACACCAAGGCCTTTGTCTGTGTAGACCACAACAAAATGTGGCAAGTAATAAAAGAGTTGGGAATACCAGAACACCTCATATGTCTCATGAGAAATCTGTACATGAACCAAGAAGCAACAGTTAGGACAGAACACGGAAAGACAGGGTGGTTTGGAATAGGAAAAGGAGTAAGACAAGGCTGCATTTTATCACCCTGTTTATTCAATCTATAAACAGAGCACATAATGCGTAATGCAGGGATGGAGGAATCACAATATGGGATCAAAATTGCTGGGAGAAACATCAACAATTTGAGATATGCAGATGATACCATCCTAATGGCAGAAAGTGAGGAAGACCTAAAGAACCTCTTGATTGGATTGAAGGAGGAGAGTGCAAAAGCTGGCTTGAGACTTAATATCAAGAAAACCAAGATAATGGCAACAGGTCCGATCAGTCCCTGGAAAATAGATGGGGAAGAAGTAGAAGCAGTGACAGATTTTACTTTCCTGGGATCTAAGATCACTGCAGATGGCGACTGTAGCCATGAAATAAAAAGATGACTGATTATGGGGAGACAAGAGATGAGAAACCTGGGGAATATAGTGAAAAGCAGAGACATCACCTTGAAAACAAAAATTCGCATAGTCAGAGCGCAGAAGAATAGATGCCTTCGAGATGTGGTGTTGGAGGAGATTCCTGAGAGTCCCTTGGACAGCAAAGAGAACAAATAGGTCAATACTGGAAGAAATCAATCCTGACTGTTCATTGGAGGGACAAATAGTGAAGATGAAGCTAAAGTACTTTGGACAACAAATGAGAAGGGAGGACTCACTTGAGAAGGCCTTGATGCTGGGAAAGGTGGAGGGCAAGAGAAGAAGGGGGCGTCCAAAGATGAGATGGCTAGATGGTATTGTGGACACAATGGGCACAGAGCTGGGTGGGCTGAGGAGGATGGTGGAGGACAGGGGTGCCTGGAGGAAAATGGTCCATGGGGTCGCAAAGGGTCGGAATCGACTGTGCGACTGAACAACAACAACACAGTGTGAAGAAGGCATGCTGACCAAATGCAGCCACGGTAGAAATGCTGAACCAGAGTGAGAGCCACAGGGGGAAGTCACTGACACACATGAACAGGATTTCGAGTTGGAGCTCTTTAGCGAGCCTCTGCCCAAAACACCTGTTTCCCCCTCTCCTGGGTCACTGCTGGATTTGCCAGAAGTCAACATAGCTCCTGAGGCTTCCTCCAGCGAACGACCCACTCCCAAACCGGTAACAGTTCACACAGATCTGGCACCAAGCCGTGAAGTCCACAGGCGCCCAAAATGGACATGTGGTCCGCCCAAATGTTTGGGGGGTTATGTTCCTCACTGGGGAGGGGAATGTTGTGTATAAGGTTTTATTATGTTTAAATGTAAAACCGCGCCAAACCGGGAACCCGGAAGCGCGCCATTTCCAAAGGCGCCAAATTCAAAACTATGTCAAAGCAGGAAAAGTCTGTATGTCATCCGGAAGCCCACCTAAATGTATCTTGTTTTGTAATGGCCCGAACACTGTATATATATTGGCCACCCCTGTACATACTCCCCAGGCCAGAACCTGAGCTGAATAAAGTTCACTGAGTTGAATCCAAACCTGCTGGTTAGAATACTTCTTTGTCCGGACTCAACACTCTCCTAGACCCAGCTTCTGCTACCACATTCTAAGCATGGGTCAGATCTCGCTGCTAACGTCCCATCTTTGTGAATCCCTCCAGGAGCTGGACTGCAAACGGGAGCACCTAAAAACAGGAAGACTATCGCCATGATGATAGCCAATATCTGGAATGGATATGGCACCTGAAGAAGAAGGATAGATTCCTTAAGAATACAGTAAACCCCTACTTACGAAAAAAAAGTCTGTTCCATAGGCTTTTTCTTAAGTTGAATTTTTATGTAACTCGAAGCAAACCCATAGGAAAAATAAAATTTTATGTAACTCAAAGCAAACCCATTTGAAATTGTGGAAATCAGGACATGGTTTTAGCACAAAATCATTTTGTAAGTCGGATTTTATGTAACTCGGGGCATTTGTAAGTCCGGGTTTTACTGTACCTCTTGTTCTCTGAAAGAGACAACAAAACTGCCTATTTCCCCCTCATTTCTGTTTCAGTTGCTGTATTCATGTGTGTATATTTTTGTTTGAGTGGTTGATTTAGATGAGGGCCAGGGAATGTAGCACTTTTCAGATGTTGTTGGACTGTAAGTCCCACCATACCTCACTGACAACTATGCGTTTTAGGAATAATGGGAACTACAGTCCAGAAGGACCACAGACTTTACCTAGTTTTGATTAAATCTTGCCACTTTTTAAATTTTTAATTCAAGATATAAATTTTTGCCCAGTAACCAACATTTCCCAAAGCTCTAACTTCACAAAAGAATTCAGCTTGATCTTCCATTTTATCAATGTTTGCAGTCTAGATAGATAGATAGATAGATAGATAGATAGATAGATAGATAGATAGATAGATAGATAGATAGATTCTATAAGCAACAATCAACCTGTGATTTAATTTAGGCAGCTTTCAAGCTGAAACTAGGGGGCTCATATGCACAATCCAGGAAATAGCTATTTGCACTAGATAGTATCCAAAAATAATTATGAAGCAAAATATAAGTGATATATGTACAGCCTAACATGAATCTAAAGAAACAGTCCCTCATATCATCACTCAATGCCCTAGCTAGCATCAATGGATTATATGAGAAGACATAACAAATTGCAAAGGTCATTTTTCAGCAGTCACTCAAATATTATGGATTACTCACCTCTTTTCCTCCATATTATAAATTCCAGCCATCTCCAATTTTTAGAAAACAAAACTGCAGTTAATATACTGCCATTTCTAAAAGCTGCATTAATGATCTCTTGGATGTTTTGTGGAAATTTTTAAAATTGTAGCTTTAGTATGTTTAGAAATTTTTAGAAATGGCAGCAGCCATCGAAATGGGACTTCTACCCACTGATTTACACTTTCTATTGTCAGTCTGTATCAATATCCATCTTATAACTATACAGTAAAACCCCGACTTACAAATGCCGTGAGTTACATAAAATTCAACTTACAAAATTATTTTGTGCTAAAACCATGTCCCGATTGACACAATTTCCTATGGGTTTGCTTCGAGTTACATAAAGATTCTTTTTCCTATAGGTTTTCCTATGCTTCGATTTACATAAAAATTCCATTTTCCTATGCGTTTGCTTTGAGTTACATAAAAATTCAACTTAAGAAAAAGCCTATGGAACAGACTTTTTTTTCATAAGTAGGAGTTTTACTGTATCTCACATTATTTCCTATACCCATGTGAACAATCACTATTTACCTAAAGTGGAAGAAGTATGTGGAGTTGGTTCATCAGAAGTAGCTACTGCCTTTATATTGCACCCCTTCAGAGCTCAATGTGAATTAAAATCTCCTTTTCATCCACAGATCAAGATGGGAAAAGGCATTCTTTCATTACTCATCAGCCATTCTGATTTTAGGTGTAAAACTGTGGTCAGTTCATAAACTCGCATCAATCTAGGTAAGATAACTAGAGTGCGTTATACAGGAACTTCAATAGAAATGTCACAGTGATCTTTATTGCCAGGGAAAAGGTAATTTTTTCTGACTGACCTGAAAGTATAAACAATGGTAAATCTCAGAGAGATTAAAGTCATCATGGAATTATCTAACCAGTGTGATTAGGTTTTGAAAGATTAATTTCCAGGATGTGTGAGAATAATATTTTTCTTTCTTTCTTGTGCCTAAGAGTCATATTACCCACAATTCTATGCATCTAGTAAGAAGGAACACATGAGGTGCTTGTTGTGTTCTGTAAAGCTGTGCCTTTAACAATGTACCTAGCCATGTGGTAACAATGTAACCTTTCTGTGTGCAACATTATAACCTTCAGCTGTATCACTGTAACCCTTATAAGAGGACGCGAGCTAGTGACCACTAGATGGCAATAGCGAGCGTCCAGCTCTCATGGCCCAGATTCACCCTTGATCAGCAGCGCGGGAAGATTCCCGCCACCTCCTCACCTGGACAAGAAGGGTGTGACCTTCTATGACGTCACGCAGGCAGCAACCAATAGACTGTCAACGAGCCACATTCAAATGTATAGCCAGCTGTATATATTGAGCTACCCATCCGCCATTACCACATGTTCCTCCGGATCATCATGCAATAAACCTGTGTTAAGCCAACCTTTCGGCTGTTTCATTGTCTTTGGTCCCATACGCTAAATTGGCGACGAGGATGGGATATGGCTGCCCACGGGACCAAGACATGCGCCGGTTTCGAAATCAGGAAACCGGGAGACTGGGAGATCTTCGAAATGGACTTCCAGGGAGCACTGGTTGAATCCGAAGTTACAGATGAGGCAAAGAAAAGGGCCATCTTCACCAGGATGCTCGGACAAGAAACAAAAAGAACCTTGGTGGACCTGATCGCACTGAAGAAGGTGAGCGATTTCAAGGCCAAAGAGCTCCTACAGATGCTGCGCGAGTATTTCCGGCCCTCGACGGCGATGTTTCCCGCTCGGAGCGCGTTCTGGAGGCGAGTCCAAGCGCCCGGGGAGACGGTCGCCGCCTTCGTGGTGGCCCTGCGACTGGCTGCCGGCCCGTGTAAATGGGAGAACGCTGAAATCACCCTCAGGGACTGCGTGCTATGCGGCCTGAACGACGCCGAGACTCAGCGCACGTTCATGAACCAAGAGCCACCCCCCACGTTGCAGGAGGTCCTGAAAGCGGCACAGGCCGCGGAAGCCACAAAGGCTGGGGTGCAAGAGCTCCAGGACTGGCGGCTGAAGACGAGCAAGGCAGAGGCATCGGTGCATGCAGCCCGGCGAACTTCGAAATCGTCCGCAGAGAGCAGCGACGATGAGGACGTCCGGAGGGTCCGGAAAGAGGGCCGGCGGTGCGACGGCTGTGGAGCGGCCCACAACCGCGCCAAATGCCCGTTCAGAAAGGCCGAGTGTCACAACTGCGGCCGCCGCGGGCACATCGCCAAAGTATGCAGAAAGAGGCGCGAGGTCCGGAGGAGCTCGGCAGACCGTTCAACGGGACAAGACCGCTCGACGAGACCCAAAGACGGCGCCCAGGCCACAAGGAAGCGGGACGGCGTGGGCCGCATCTCCGACGGCAGCGAGGACGACGCCCCAGTATTCAGCGTGTCCGCGGGACACCCCCGTTACTTTGTTGAGGTACTAGTACAAGGGGTCCCCATTAGGATGGAAATTGACTCGGGTTCCTCTTATTCAATTATTTCCCAGAGGGAGTTTTTGAGAATTGCCCCCCACATGCGACCCAAGCTCAAAGCGTTGAGGTCCACGCTACGGGACGTGCAAGGGAACAGTATTCCAGTGCTGGGGGTTGGAGAATTTCAGGTCAAATTTAAGAAGCACGCCGCGGCTCTCTCCCTAGTCGTGCTTAAAGGGGGGAATTGCAGCCTCCTCGGAACTCAATGGTTTCAGCCCCTGGGGTTGTTTATTGGGGGGGTGCACGCCGTTGGGACTGACCCGGTGCAGGAGGTGCGCGACGCGCACCCCAAAGTTTTCAAAAAAGGACTGGGGAAATTCAAGGGGCCCCCAGTGACATTCGACCTAGACCCGGAGGTCCGTCCAATACGACTCAAACCACGCCGGGTGCCATTTGCACTCAAGGACAAAATAGAGGCGGAACTGGACAAATTGGTGGGCCAGGGGATCCTTGTTCCTGTTGATTCTGCGGAGTGGGAAACTCCAATTGTAACAGCACTAAAGGCAAATGGGGAGGTCCGCATATGCGCTGATTACAAGTGCACCATCAATAAGGCGATCCGCCCTAATGCGTATCCGGTGCCGGTAGTCAGCCATCTGCTTGCCAGGTTGCACGGGGGAAAGTGTTTCACTAAGCTCGACTTGGCACAGGCCTACCAGCAGCTTTCAGTGTCCCCTGCCGCAGCTGCTGCACAGACCATAGTCACTCATAAGGGGGCGTTCCAGGTGACGCGCCTTCAATTCAGCGTAAATTCGGCGCCTGGAATTTTCCAGTCACTCGTGGAACGCCTCCTGAAGGGGCTAGAGGGGGTGTTGCCTTATTTTGATGACGTGTTGATAACGGGGGGGAGTTGGGCTGAATTGGCCAAGAGACTGGGAAAGGTTCTGGCAATATTCGAAAAGCCGGGGTTGAGACTGCGAAAAGACAAATGCGTCTTCTTCGCGACCGAGGTTGAGTTCCTAGGGTTTCGTGTGACTCCTGAGGATATAACAATCCAAATCTAAGGTAGCCGCCATTAAGAAGACCCCTCGCCCCACCTCCAAGGCCGAGCTGCAGTCGTTCCTAGGGCTGCTTAACTTTTACCACTCCTTCCTCCCCTGGAAGGCAGCGGTGGCCGAACCGCTACACAAACTGCTTAAAAAGGACGAGGCATGGAAGTGGGGCGACGACCAAGAGAGGGCATTTAGTGAACTGAAACATCTCCTGGCGTCTGATGCCATACTGACCCATTTCAACCCCAAACGCCCGGTGGTCCTGATCTGTGATGCATCCCCGGTGGGGGTGGGGGCGGTGCTGTGCCACGTGCTAGAAAACGGAAGGGAGGCCCCGATAGCATTCTACTCCAGGTCCCTGTCCCAAGCGGAGAGAAATTACGCACAGACAGACAGAAAAAGCGCTAGCGATAATTGCGGGGACGAAAAAAATTCACGATTTTCTGTACGGCCGCCCTTTCACTATCGTGACTGACCACAAACCCCTACTAGGCATTTTTACCGCAGATAAGCCCACGCCACAGATCCTGTCCCCGAGGATGCTTAGGTGGGCCATTTTCCTCAATGCGTATCAGCACGCGTTGGTGTACAGACCCGGGAAGGAAATTAGCCATGCGGACGCCCTGTCGAGATCCCCCCTTCCCCAGGATAGCAGCCACGTGGGCGGGGAGGAGATAGACCACCAGGTACTGATGATAGAGGTCCTAGACTCACCCCCAATATTGCCCGCCGACATCGCCAAAGCGACCGGCAAGGACAATACCTTGGCGAAGGTTAGCTCATGGGTGCAGAAAGGGTGGCCTGCGTCTTCCCCAGCAGCGGAATTCGACCCGTTCTTCCGGAAAAAACTAGAGTTGTCCCTAGAGAGGGGGTGCCTTCTGTGGGGCCAGCGGGTAGTGATCCCTACGTCCCTACGACCGTGGGTGCTCAAACTGCAGCACGTCAGCCACCCCAGGATTGTACGCTCCAAGGCCCTGGCCCGGAGCTATTTCTGGTGGCCCCAGTTAGACGCCGACAACGAGCACATGGTCGGCACTTGTGAGAGTTGCCAATGCTCCAGACCAGAGGAGGCCCGCCTTCCCCACAGGGAGTGGGACGCGGCTAAGGGGCTGTGGTCCCGGATACACATAGATTTCGCGGGCCCGTTCCGAGGAACGCTGTTTCTCCTTGTTGTGGATGCTTTCTCCAAGTGGTTGGAGGTCATCCCAGTCACGAGCACCTCCTCGGCCGCGACGATAAAGCATTTGCGGAGAGTTTTTTCCACGTTCGGCATACCCGACACACTAATTAGCGATAATGCTAGTTGTTTCACGTCCGCTGAGTTCAGGGCATTCACGGAAATTAACGCCATCCGGCATATCACCTCCGCCCCGTTCCATCCGGCCACCAACGGCCAAGTAGAGCGCCTCGTCCGCACCACAAAGGACGCGCTGCGGCGCATGGGCCCCGGGGACCTCAACCTACAAGTGTGTCAGTTCCTGCTAGGATACAGGGTGACCCCGTTGGCGTCAGGATACTCCCCCGCAGAGCTCTTAATGCGCAGGAAACTGACCACCATCCTCACTAGGCTAGACCCCATGAGAGTAGAAGACAAGGGAAGGAACATCGGGCTAGAGGCCACAAAGAGTTTAAGCGTAGGCGCCCCTGTGCATTGCAGGAACTACGCCAGCGCGGGCCCAGCCTGGGTACCGGGCGTTGTCGTGGAGCAAACCGGCCCCGTGTTGTACCCCGTGGAGACCAGCTCAGGTTTGCTGTGGAGGCGGCACGCGGACCAGCTCCGACGCAGGGTCCCCAATGAGCAGGGCACAGACCAAAAGGAACAAGACTCAGCGTTAGGGTTCTCCCCCACCCGTTCAGCCCAAGGGGGAGGAGAGGGGGGCCGCGGGTCCCCACCAAGGGGGGGAGGAAAGGGAGTCTGTTCTCATAGATATCCTGCGGGATCTTTCGGAGGAGGAGGAACCCGACCCCATACATATCTCGCGGGATTCCCCCACAAATACGGATGCCCCAACGGAGTTAGGATTTGATTTTCAGAGCCGGGGGAGTTTTTCGGAGTGGTCCCCCACCCGTCCAAGCGAGAAGAGGGGTTTTTCGTTAGCCCCGAGCGCCCCCGGTCTGTCCACAATGGAGTTTTTCCCTTCCCCTAAAGCCGCCAAACCACGGCAAGCAGCTAACAAGTCTCCCTCTCCCGTTTCAGGACAAGGGACCAGGGAACAAAGAAGCGGTAGCGCCCCCGGGGCAGGTCAGCCCACATCACGGCCCAAACGCACTTGCAATAAGCCATCTTGGCTGAGAGACTTTGTCTCATCCTAGGGGGGAGGGATGTTGTGTTCTGTAAAGCTGTGCCTTTAACAATGTACCTAGCCATGTGGTAACAATGTAACCTTTCTGTGTGCAACATTATAACCTTCAGCTGTATCACTGTAACCCTTATAAGAGGACGCGAGCTAGTGACCACTAGATGGCAATAGCGAGCGTCCAGCTCTCATGGCCCAGATTCACCCTTGATCAGCAGCGCGGGAAGATTCCCGCCACCTCCTCACCTGGACAAGAAGGGCGTGACCTTCTATGACGTCACGCAGGCAGCAACCAATAGACTGTCAACGAACCACATTCAAATGTATAGCCAGCTGTATATATTGAGCTACCCATCCGCCATTACCACATGTTCCTCCGGATCATCATGCAATAAACCTGTGTTAAGCCAACCTTTCGGCTGTTTCATTGTCTTTGGTCCCATACACTAAAGTGCTGAAGAAGAAAAGTTTACTCATGGCTGAGTTCCACATACTCCAGGTATATGATAAACCAGAGGTATGTTTTTTCTCACCTTTCACCTACTGGTCCCTCAGTTATATTCTTTAACACTTGCATTCATTTTTTCTGTTCTCTCCCCGATAATCATCTGAGCAACACAAAAAGGTTTTTTTAAGAATGGGTAGAAGGATGGACACTGACAGGAGATCTGCTAGTGGCGTGACAAAGGGCATGCCTGCAAGAGAAGGAAGGATCACAAAGTAAACAGTGCAGAGTAGAGGTGGCAGAAATTTATGAAGCAACCCTAGAATAATATAGAAAGTAACCTTGGATGGAGCAAAATAGATTTTAAAGGGCAGGTGAGAAAAATCTAGTTGACTTAAAATTGTAAAGGACAGGTGAGAAGCAAAAGCAAGTAAGGATATGGGGTCAGAAACCTAACTGCAGCTTTTCATTGACTGACACAAAGAGACAAAGAGAACTACTACAACAATCAGTGCAAAGGAATGTGGGAGAAAAACAAAAAGGAGAAAACAAGTGATGTCTTCCAGAAGATCCAAGAAATTAAAGGAAAATGTAAACCTTGATTAGGAATGCTGAATGACCAATAGGGAAGCACACAATCTGATCAGGAGAAAATAAAGAGAAGATGGAAATAGTATACTGAAGACCTATACAGAGGGGAGAAAAAATGATGACAGACTCCTTTGAAGTGGAGTCCTATGACAAAGAACCTGCAGTTCTAGAAGGTGAAGTGAAAATTGTTCTGAAAGCACTAGAAACACAGAAATCACCAGGAGTAATAATAATTTTGTGTCAGAAATTATTCTTGGTTGAAAGGATTTTTGCTGGACAAACTCCACTCCGGGGACGCCTGAATGAGGCTCCTTTTATGTCACCAAGAGCTGGGACAGAGACACCAGGAGTAGATAGAATAACAATAGAACTATTTCAATCCACAAAAGGTGAGTTTGTCAAAATACTAACAAGAATGAGTCAACAAATATTCAAGATGTTACAACAAAGGCCTTTACTTTATATAGAGCTAGAAATGCCCAATATTCAAGCTGGTTTCTGAAAAGGAAGGGGTACGAGATAATACTGCACATATCTGTTGGGTACTACAGTGCACCAAATAATTTCAGAAGATCAGCCTGTGGTTTAGAGACTACAGTAATGCTTTTGAATGAGTGGATGATGAGAAACTATGGATTCTCCTGAAAGAAATGGGTATGCATCAGTATGTGATTGTCCTGATGTGTAACTTGTATTGTGGTAAAATATTACTATGAGGACAGAATATATAGAGACAGAATGCTTTCCTATAGGCAAAGGTGTCAATTGTGCATTTTATTTCTTATCTGTTTAATCTGTACACAGAACATATCATCACTAGATTTAGTAGTGAACGTTGGAGGAAAAAACATCAATAATTTAAGATATGCAGATTACACATTCTTACTGGCAGAATGAGTTGAAATTGACCTCTAGTGAAAATGAAAGAAAAAAGTGCCGAAGTAAGAGTGCAGTTGAACATTAAGAAAACAAAAATCAGAACTACACAACTTTAATGCTGACGATGAAGAAATTGAAATAGTGAAAGCTTTGCATGCCTTGTTTCTGGCATTAGTCCAAATGGAGGCTGTAGTCAAGAAATCAGTAAAAGATTGAGACTCAGAAGGGCAAAAACAAAGGAATTAGAAAAGATTATCAAGAGAAAGGATCTATCACTAGAAACGAAAACCAAAACCATCTACACTCTTGTATTCCCGATCATCATGTACAGGTAGGAAAGCTGGATAGGAAAAAATTGACTTGTTTGAAATATTGTGCTAGAGAAAAGTTTAGCTCAGAAGGACTTGCCAGAAGAGCTACTGATGTCCCAGTTTGTTCCAGTCTCCCATTTGACTATATGGCATGTTAGACACTTCAATACAAAATCATAATATCAACTTTCAGTTTTTGATCAAATAAAGATCATAGAGAAAGACCTGATTACACAGTATTGGATGGAACATTGTCATGTAGAGAACATGCATTATTGTAATGATGCTATGTTTGCACTGTTTCATTATTTGCAAACATTAGAGGTTCACAGTGATTTAGTTGTGTATTGAATGATGACATTTCAAAAGAACATAATCTTGTTCCTACTGCACAATTTTTGGATGCCTCCCCACTCCAGTCACAATTTTTAAACAAAAATCCCATGTGACTATCTGCCATGCTTTGAAATTTCTATCTCATTAACCATGTGGGTGAAAAGTGCTTTCTGGTTCAATGGTATCAGATCAGCTTGTGACCCACTGCGGTTAAATTAAAAATGTTAATTGAGGGCATATTGCTTTCTGTAAAAAAAGAGGCGAGGTCACTAATTTGAGAAAGACAAGCTGGAGCTAAATAATAATAATACTAAATATTTTGCTTGTGTTTTTCTAACTAGGCACCAGACCCCAACAGAATGTCATGAATATAATCCTGTGTCCTGGGTTATGCTTGTGCTAGAATTTACTTTCAGAGCTTCTTTAGCATGTTCAAATTCTGAAATTAGGATTGCCTCTGGTATAATGAATAGTTACCCTGTTCAGCATTGAAACCAAAACCAAAATCCTAATTTGTACCTCTGGGTCAAACACCAATGGAATGAAGACTTTTGTTCCTTTCCCCCTCCTGTTGAAGACTTTTGTACTGCCAAAATGTTTGCACAAGAGCATTTCCTCAGTTTCTACAACAGGTTTCTATGGGATACAGGAAGTTGCAAAAGAAAGGGAGATTTCCAGGTCTGGAGAAAGTAATAGAATTCAACAGAACACCAGTAGATTCTAACCCCAGTTTTGAGATTTTATGGCAAATTTCGTTCAACAATACAGTTTGGCTAGTCTGGTTATCCTGCTATGGTAACAGAGTAGACGATACTGCCAACAACTCAACGCTGATCATCAGATGGCGATTAACTATCCTGACAACCCTGAGAACTAATGGCCTTGAGTGGAAAAGTCCACATGGAAGGGTGATGGTCCCCAAGTGGATTAAATCCCACTTGAATCCATCTTGACGGAGGGCAGTAGCTTCATCAATACTGGCCTAGGACCAATGAGGACTTTGTGTACCAAAAGGGACCAGAAAGTGACTTGCGGAACTGGATCAGTGATACCGGTGTCATGCTGTGATGCAGAAGGCAAATGGAAGGCCACTGCATTATATTGCTCCCAGGACAATCTTCATGGCTGATTGCCATGATGATAACCAATATTCAAGAATCAGATATGGCAGAAGAAGAAGATAAATCACTGTTACAGAAATCCTCATCTTTACATACATCTGTACTCTATCATGAGACAGAAAGCACTAACCATCCAGATTCGCTTTTGTATACAGTATCTCTATTTCCTCATGACATTAGAAGTCAAATGTAAAGATCTGAAAAATGCCTAGGTTATAGCAAATCAAAATGTATGCATTTCACATGTTTATTTCTCAGCAGCCACTGGTGGGAAAATGAGAGAGCATCAGATTAACTATTTTAACTCTTGCAGCCACGGTGGAAGTTGTGGTGAATGCATGCAGCACGACTTCAAATTATGCAGACTGACCTTTCCACTGAAAGTCTCATACATACCATTTTCTTCTACTTTGTCTTTGTCAGGTGTGTTATGTTCTGGGAAAAGGTAAGAATTAGAATACTTTACAGCCTGCAAGAGATTCCCCACAGAAGAACTATATGATAAATGGAACATGGCATTACTTTTCCATTCTAGACACTATTGGATATAGTCTCAAGCATTTGTGTTGCTATGCTCGTCTTTGCCTTACCTTTCTGTGAAACTTAAAATGAGCCACAGAAACAATGAAAACATTTCTCAGAGCTTTTCATTAGTTTCCTCGAGCCTGTTACTGCGTACTCCTTGGAAAACACAAAATCTTTCAGCTCCATGAGTTGCAAATTTGCTTACTTTTGTTTGCGGATTGGTTGCGGGGCACCCAGGAGCTTCGCAGATGTGGCAGTTTTTGAAGATTGCACCTTTGAAGGCAGCGTGTTTTGTTATCTTTCTAATTGTGATTCTATTGTCTCATGCAGTTCAGACTTTTTTTTTTTGAGTGGAAGAAAGAAAAAATCAGTTTCCCTCCTAGGGTTCTTATAATGTAACAAATTTGATTTTGTTTTTTGTTTGTTTATTCAGTTGCACAGTTGAGTTCATCTGTTCTCAACCCCATTGATCACAGCACACCAGGCTCCTCTGTCATCCACCATTCTCTGAAGTCTGCCCAGATCCATGTCCAATGCACCAATGATTCTATCTAGCCATCTCAACCTCTGCTGCCCCCTTCTCCTTTTGTCTTCTATCCTTCCCAGCACCAGGGTCTTCTACAGTGAGTCTTCATTTGGTGCCCAAACTACTTGAGCTTCAGCTCCAGTATTTGTCCTTCCAAGGAGTAGTCAGGGCTCATTTCCTTCAGGGTGGTCTGATTTGGTCTCCTTCCAGTCTAGGGGATACTCAAAATGTTTCTCCAGCCTCACATCTATTCTTCTGCACTCAGCCTTCCTTATGGTCCAGCTCTCATAGCCATACATTACTACTAGGAAGACCATTGCTCTAACTATGTGGACTTTTGTTGGCGGGGTGATGTCTCTACTTTTTACTATGCTGCCTAGGTTTGCCATAGCTTGCCTCCCAAGGAGCAAGAATCTTTTTACTTCATGTCTGCAGTCAATGTCTGCAGTGATCTTAGATCCCATGAAAGTAATGTCTGCCATTGCTTCCAATTCTTTCCCTTCTTTTTGTCATGGAGCGATGGGCAGAATGCCATGATATTGGAGATTTTTTATGTTGAGTTTCAAGCCAACCTTTTCATTTTCTGGTCCTGAGCCCTTTTGACATGCAAAGTCCTCCTCAGCCACAGGCTGAAAATGGTCCCGCATAGCTTTCAGGAGCTGCTTGACCGGAACCTCGCCCACCTTCCTTGGAGACACCAGGTCCACCAAAACCTTCATGGCCGGGAAACCGAGCATCCTGATGAGGATGGCCCTTTTCTTCCCCTCGTCCGAGATGTCGGACACCATCAGTGCACTGTGGAAATCCATCTCGAACAGTTCCCATTCCTCCAGTTTGTTGATGTCGAAACCGGCCTGTGTTGTCTTGATTCCGTGGGGATCCATCACCCCACCTTCGTCGCCAATTTAGTGTTTAAGAACCAAGACAATAGAAACAGCCGAAGTCTGGCTTAACGCATCTTTATTGCATGATGGTCAGAGGGAACATGTGGTAATGGCGGACGAACAGCTCAATATATACAGTGGCTATACATTTGAATGTGGCTCCTCAGTAGCTCATTGGCTACTGTCTGCGTGACATCACCCTCAGTCACGCCCTTCTTGTCCAGGTGAGGTAGTGGCGGGAATCTTCCCGCGGCTGTAGGTATTTGGAGAATTGGTACCATGTGTGCTGGGCACTCGCTACTGCCCCCAGTGGTCACTAGCTCGCGTCCTCATACAGAAGGTTACTGTGTTACTATTAGGGATTGTTACATCCACTCATTCAAGTGGTACATTACTTAAAGGCACATTATATTCCATACACAACACCAGGGTGGTCAGGTTAGTTAACCACTGTGTGACACTTGGCGTTGAGTTGCTAACAGTATGGTTTACTCTATTACCACAGCAGGATAACCCAGCCAGACTCTCTGCATATCTCAGGTTGTTGATATTTTCCACAGCAATCTTAATTCTGGTTTGTGCTTCATCCAGCCTCTGATCTACGCACGCAAAACTGTCACTTTGAGAAGTCAATTATCACTTCTCCAGGACAGTTTCCCATGGGGAAAAGGTATAAAAACCTACCCAATTTCTGAGGAAGAAGTTCACTTTTTAAATGCTTCAAAGACCCATATCGTTTGCCATCTCAATGGGCCTCGATCTGTACCATCTCGTATGGGGCGGCACAGACCACCGTATTTTACTTTAGGCAAGTGTTAGTTTAGTGTTTTTATTTATTTCTTAGGGCAGTGATGTCTTAGATTAGTTAGAATAACTTTTTTTAATTTTGCATATATTGGACTTTGCTATTTTTCCAATAAATTGACAAAACGGACTTTGTTCGTCTGAGCGCACTCATTTTGCTCCTTTTGCAATCTGGGGCAAATTGAGGAAGGGGACTTTAAACAATAAGTCCTTATTCCAGAGAGGAGGACAGTGTCTATTTTTGGCCACCTTCATGGGGTCTGTTATCCATAAGAAATAACTTCTCTCCACAACGCCGGAATCAGCGAGTTGCAGCTGCAAGGAGGTAACAGAGTTTTCAACCCCCATGCACCTGTCTCACTGTCAAGGACAGAAGTTCCCCAGAAGCAAGATAAGGGAGCTTTTCATATGGAAAAGTGGTGTTTCTATCCCAGGGGTCTGTGCAGTTTAATTTCCCCTGCATAGTTAGTCCCGGATCACCATTTCTCTACTAACCTATGAGCCAGACTATCTGGACAAAAGTCTTTCTCTGCCAAGTTTGAGAAAGCCACCCTTTTGGCCCGCTAGCCAATTCAAGGCTACGGCCTTTGCCGCGGTTTGCGAAACCTGCCGACGTAGAAATCCCGATATGTGTTTGTCTGTGTGCAAATGCATGTGTGAGTGTATCAGTAAGCTCAAGTGAGTGCATATGTTGTAGGTATTTACCATAAATAGGTACAAGTCCTGAGGCTGGATGAGGTTGATTCAAAAGTATTTGCTGCTGTATTTTATTCCAATCCATGTGCCAGTACAATTTGAGAGTGAATGCAAAGGGCCAAAAACCTGGTGATTTCCTTCCCTTCCATTTGTTGCTATAAAAAGTATGTTATCTCTTACATGTATCACAGGATTACGTATTATCAGCTTCCCACACAGCACTTTGCCTTTGATTTACACAAACAATGGGCGTATACTTTATATGTTTGTGAGGAAATGAATGATATTAGACAATCAGTCCTTGGGGACTGCAAATCAGGGTGGGGAGAGAGGGTGGAGAGGGAAAAAAGCCATTACATTTTCATAAACTGTTAAATCAGTTGTGCCCCCTGGCTGTTTTTGTCAGTTATATTTGCTGTTGGTAAAAGCAATGATGCCTTGAATACTGGCAGTCTTGGGAGCGTTAGAAAGTAAATAGCACAGGAGCTGTCTATGGCCCCATGCATTCCACCCTTGCTGCATAAACCCGTCTTGTGGATTACTTCTGATTAAGGCGGGTAGAAGCTTCTTCATTGTCATCTTCTCCCCCACCCCCACTTCTCTTTTTTAAGGCAGAAAATTAGGCCCACTCCTTCTGTCACTGCCTCTAACTTTGGCCCCCACAGCAGTCTGCCAACAGGGCACTGTTCTGCCAGTTGTAAATTTTAATTGGCCATCTGGGGAAAGCACAAACCACTGACTAGAGATTAATCAGTAAATTAACCCAGGCATAATACACATTTCCCAGGAGACCCTCAGCAGCTTCAGGCAGGGGAGGAGCAGCTTGGGATTTTAGAGAACTTGTGTAGGGATGCTGTTATTGCTTCCCACAGTGCGGCTGAACATCTTCTCGGTGTCCTGAAATTCCCTTCAGTGTGACCTTCAGCCTGCCCCTGATTTGTATGGCAGTTGCAAAGAGGTTTCTTTGTAAGTGCTCAACACAGATGGCACAGGTAACGCAATGGCAGGGGGGAAAGGGTTGATGAATTGGGGGATGTGACAACTTTTCTCCAGTGGGCTATTCACGAGGTTTGCTAAAGTGCCTGCAGGAAGAAACAATAGTGTACCTGGAGTTTTACCATGCCAGTAAATCATGAGAGAATCAAGTTTATTTATGAGGTCCTTAAATCAATCAATCTATCTATCTAGCTAGCTATCTAGCTATCTATCTAGGGACTGCAGTGGCTCAAGTGGCTAAGATGCTGACTGGGAGGCGGGAGGTCAGCAGTTCGATTCCCGAGTACTGCAGGACGGAATGAGCTCCCATCTTTGTCCCAGCTCCTGCCAATCTAGCAGTTCGAAAGCAAGAAATTGCAAGTAGATAAATAGGGACCACTTCGGTGGGAAGGTAAACAACGTTCCGTGTGCTCCGGTGTCTAGTCATGCTGCCACATGACCACGGAAACATCTGCAGAAGCAGACAGTGCTGGCACTTCGGCTTTGAAACAGAGATGAGCACTGAACCCTGGAGTTGGATACAACTGGCTTTCGAGCAAGGGAAACCTTTACCTTTATCTATCTATCTATCTAAATACAAAACCCCTTTCCCACAGAAATGGAAATGTGGTTATTGTGGATACAATGCCAGTTCAAGACATTTTGTTTGCCTGGGGTAAAAGGTAGAGGTCTCCATTGCTCAAAAGCCAGTCGTATCTGACTCTAGGGGACAGTGCTCATCTCCATTTACAGCCAAAGAGCAAGTACTGTCTGTGTCTGCAAATGTTTCCATAGTCATGTGGCAGGCATGACTGGATGATGGAATACATGGAATGCTATTACCTTTCCTGCCAAAGAAGTACCTACATGTAATTTCTTGCTTTCAAACGGCTAAGTTGGCAGGAGCTGGAACAGCTGACAGCAATCATTGTGTCGTGCAACACTCGGGTCACAAACTGCTGACCTACCAACCATCAAGTGCAGCATCTTAACCATTAAGCCGCTGTGGCCCCTTTGCCTGGGCTAACTAAAAAAAGTAAAATGACATTTTTTTGTGGCCACCTCCTCAAACCATTAAGTCAAGTCACCAAGACCAGTCACTTTATTTAGGCACATGAAACAAAAAAAAAAGTCTTACAAACATTTCACCTCAATAACAATACAATAATTTTAAAATAGCTGAGTAGCAATTTCATGACATTCCAAATCTGTTACATGAAGGAGTTATCTCACTCTGAAGCATGATAGGACCAGCCTTTTGTGGATACACTAGCAGGGAATTTACCTAAATTGTTTAGAAGTATTTTCTCTTCCTTTTGAAGTGAAATAGTACTTTCTTGCAGGGTTGGGCCACAACTCACAGATTTCGGCCCTTATTGATTAGAAGGTTCTGGGAGATGAAGGAAAAAAGTAATGCTTCTAGGCTCTGGCTATCTGGACTAATCCAAGGAGCAAAAGGGGGAAAAAAGATGGCAGAAGAATGGTGGTCAGTTTTTCCATAGGTCATTATCTCAGGCATTATCTCATGAGAAATCTGTACATGAACCAAGAAACAACAGTTAGGACAGAATACGGAATGACAGAGTGGATTGTAATAGGAAAAGGAGTAAGACAAGGCTGCATTTTATCACCCTGCTTATTCAATCTATACACAGAGCACATAATGTGCAATGCAGGGATGGAGCAATCACAATATGGGATCAAAATTGCTGGGAGAAACATCAACAATTTGAGATATGCAGACAATACCACCCTAATGGCAGAAAGTGAAGAAGACCTAAAGAACCTCTTGATTGGATTGAAGGAAGAGAGTGCAAAAGCTGGCTTGAGACTTAATATCAAGAAAACCAAGATAATGGCAACAGGTCCGATCAGTCCCTAGAAAATAGATGGGGAAGAAGTAGAAGCAGTGACAGATTTTACTTTTCTAGGATCTAAGATCACTGCAGATGGCGACTTTAGCCATGAAATAAAAAGACGACTGATTATGGGGAGACAAGCTATGAAAAACCTGGGGAACATAGTGAAAAGCAGAGACATCATCTTGAAAACAAAAATTCGCATAGTCAAAGCAATGGTATTCCCGGTGGTAATGTATGGGTGTGAGAGCTGGACCATTAGGAAAGCCGAGCGCAGAAGAATAGATGCCTTTGAAATGTGGTGTTGGAGGAGAGTCCTGAGAGTCCCCTGGACAGCAAAGAGAACAAATAGGTCAATATTAGAAGAAATCAACCCTGACTGTTCATTGGAGGGACAAATAGTGAAGATGAAGCTAAAGTACTTTGGACATCAAATGAGAAGGGAGGACTCACTTGAGAAGGCCTTGATGCTGGGAAAGGTGGAGGGCAAGAGAAGTAGGGGGCGTCCAAAGATGAGATGGATAGATGGTATTGTGGATGCAATGGGCACAGAGCTTGGTGGGCTGAGGAGGATGGTGGAGGACAGAGGTGCGTGGAGGAAAATAGTCCATGGGGTCGCAAAGGGTCGGAATCGACTGTGCGACTGAATAACGACAATTATCTTAGGAAAGCAGGGAGACTAAACCCCTGCTGAGGCAGTATTCAGGGTTGGAAGACTCTTTTGCACTCAGTGGACTGCACCCTGTCACAGCCTATTTTCAGCAGCTTGATTCTTCGCAACTACATCTGTATTTGGTACTACTCTCTGTTGCACAGCTGGGAGCCGCTACAGTGTGCACTTGGCATAATAGATTAGAGACAGGTTTTAAATTCCCAACTAAAGTACACCTGTGAAGTAGACAGCACATAACAACAAAGTAAACCTATTGAAACACTAGGATATATGTAAGTGTTGATTTGCCAAAGTCCTGTGGACTCAGCTGATCAACTCCAGTTGAGGGGGAAAATGTTTCTACAGCCTATTGTTGGATATGAAACAGGATGTTGTTGTTGTTCAGTCGCACAGTCGATTCCGACTCTTTGCGACCCTATGGACCATCGCTCTCCAGGCACCTCTGTCCTCCACCATCCTCCTTAGTCCACACAGCCCCGTGCCCATTGTGTCTACAATACCATCTAGCCATCTCATCTTTGGCCGTCCCCTTCTTCTTTTGCCCTCCACCTTCCCCAGCATCAAGGCCTTCTCAAGTGAATCCTCTCTTCTCATTTGATGTCCAAAATACTTCAACTTCATCTTTGTTATTTGTCCTTCTAAGGAGCACTCAGGGCTAATCTCTTCTAATATTGACCTATTTGTTCTCATCGCTGTCCAGGGGACTCTCAAAACTCTCCTCCAGCACCACATCTCAAAGGCATCTATTTTTCTTCGCTCAGCCTTTCTAATGGTCCAGCTCTCACAGCCATACATCACCACCGGAAATACCATTGCTTTGACTATGCGGACCTTTGTTTGCAGTGAGATATCTCTACTTTTCACTATGTTCCCCAGGTTTTTCATAGCTTGTCTCCCAAGAATCAGTCGCCTTTTTATTTCATGGCTGCAATCCCCATCTGCAGAGATCTTGGATCCTAAGAAAGTAAAATCTGTTACTGCTTCTACTTCTTCCCCATCTATTTTCCAGGGACTTATAGCGCCTGTTGCCATTATCTTGGTTTTCTTGATATTGAGTCTCAGGCCAGCTTTTGCACTCTCTTCTTTCAACCTAATCAGGAGCTTCTTTAGGTCTTCTTCACTTTCTGCCATTAGGGTGGTATCATTTGCATATCTCAAATTGTTGATGTTTCTCCCAGCAATTTTGATCCCATATGGTGATTCCTCCATCCCTGCATTGCGCATTATGTGCTCTGTGTATAAGTTGAATAAGCAGGGTGACAGAATGCAGCCTTGTCTTACTCCTTTTCCTATTCCAAACCACTCCGTCATTCCATACTCTGTCCTAACTGTTGCTTCTTGACTCATGTACAGATTTCTCATGAGACATATGAGGTGTTCTGGTATTCCCATCTCTTTAATTACTTGCCACATTTTGTTGTGGTCCACACAATCAAAGGCCTTGGTGTAGTCAATGAAACAGAAGTAAGCTTGTTTCTGGTATTCCTTTGTTTTCTCCATGATCCAACGTATGTTGGCAATGTGATCTCTGGTCCCCCTGCCTCTTCTGAATCCAGCCTGCACCTCTGGTAGTTCTCTTTCTACATGCTGCTGTAGTCTATCCTGCATTATCTTGAGCATCACTTTGCTGGCTTGTGGGATGAGCGCAATTGTTCGATAATTTGAACATTCTTTGGCATTGCCCTTTTTTGGGATTGGGACATATACTGATCTTTTCCAATCCTGTGGCCACTGTTTCGTTTTCCAAATCTGCTGGCATAAAGCATGTAGTAGCTTGATTCCATCATCTTTTAGGGCTTTGAAGAATTCAACTGGGATACCATCATATCCACTGGCTTTGTTATTTGCCGTGCTTTTTAGGGCCTTTCTGACTTCACTCTCTAGGATGTCTGGTTCAAGTTCAATTTCCCCCTCATTGTTATTATCCGCGGTGTTTAGGTCTTTTTTGTAAAGTTCCTCTGTGTACTCTTTCCATCTTTTCTTTATCTCTTCTGCATCCGCTAACTCTTTGCCATCTTTGTCTTTTATCGTGATCATTTTTGCTTTGAACGTTCCCTTGACTTCCCCAATTTTTTTAAAGAGATCTCTAGTCCTGCCTCTTGTGTTGTTTTCCTCTATTTCTTTGCACTGTTCATTTAGGTAGCTTTCCTTATCTCTCCTTGCTTTTCTTTGAAATTCTTTATTTAAGTGATTGTATTTTTTCCTTTCTCCTTTGCCTTTTGCGTTCCTTCTTTCCTCTGCTATTTTAAGAGCCTCATCCGACAACCACTTTGCTTTCTTGCGCTTCTTTTCTTTTGGTATAGTTTTCCTTGCTGCCTCCTGCATAATGTCTCTCATCTCTGTCCATAATTCCTCTGGTACTCTGTCTGTCTGGTCCAGACCATTGAATCTGTTCCTCACCTCCACCGTGTATTCCTTGGGTATGTTGTCTAGATCATATCTATCCGGCCTATTAGTTTTCCCTATTTTCTTCAGTCTGAGCCTGAATTTTGCAATCAGTAGATTGTGATCTGAGCCACAGTCCGCTCCAGGTCTTGTTTTTGCTGACTGTATGGAGGTTCTCCATCTTTGGCTGCAGAGTATGTAGTCAATTTGGTTTCGATGTTGGCCATCTGGTGATGTCCATGTGTAGAGTCTCCTCTTGTGTTGCTGGAAAAGGGTGTTTGCTATGACTAGTGTGTTATCTTGGCAGAACTCTATCAGTCTTTGCCCTGCTTCGTTTTGTGTTCCCAGACCAAACTTGCCTGTTATTCCGTCCACTTTTTGATTTCCTACTTTTGCATTCCAGTCTCCTAAGATAATGTGGACATCGTTTCTTGGTGTCTGTTCTATAAGATGTTGTAGGTCCTCATAGAACTGGTCTACTGTGGCTTGATCTGCACTGGTAGTTGGTGCATATATTTGGATTACAGTGATATTAAATGGTTTGCCTTGTAGTCTGACTGACATCATTCTATCATTTTTGAGGTTGTATCCCATTACTGCTTTTCTCACTCTTTTATTTACAATTGAGGTGAATTCAAATCCTCACTGAGGAAGAATCATCTTCCCCATTTAATCTATGTTACAGAGCTATCTTATATCAGTCCACTACCAGACTTTTAGCCCTATATTTTAATTCATATTAGCAGGACTTGCTCTTTATTTAATTCAAATTAGATAAAATGCTGGTTTGCTCCCGGTAGCAGAAGAGGGAGAGGGAACTCTTGCTTGAGATCCTTTTTTTTTTTTTTTTTTTTTGCTTTTACTCTTGCTTACTATCTATCTCAGTTGTATTTTTTCCCATTTCATTTAAGATCTGTCCAATAAAGCTTTGTTTTCTCAGCAACTGAGTGTTTCTTGTCTCCGGGATGGATCCTAAAAGAACTTGAGCGCAGCAGACCTGGATACCTATCTGTGGAACTCCTTCCACTCATCTCCAGCCCTACTGGGCTTCCAGTAGAGAGTCAATGTTCCACCTTGCCTTTTGTTTTTAGACATTGCTTTGGGGGCCATGGTCAGAAAAAGCAGTTAATAAAAATATTTAATAAATAGATAATGCAGTGGTCCTTTTCAGGTCAGGCTGTAAAACATCATGTTAAAGGGCTGTGCCAAAGGGAAACGGGGAAGAGGTTGGTCATGTAAAGAGCCTTAGTGAAGTCTTTTTAAGCCAATACAAAGGTAGAGTGGGTATATGTTGGGAAAGAAGAATATTAACCATTTTTTCCTTGTACAGAAACAACTATGAAGTTTGTTGCTTTGCCTCTGGCTAAAAGAGTGAGTATCACTGCTTCAGGATGTTTTCCCTGTCTCATTTTTATACTTTTGAACTCTCCCTGAAACATATGAAGTGTCGTAGACTGGAACTCCCATTGTTTGTGCAGACTATTCAGGAAATAATCCTTAATCCTGTGAAATAGCTTTCTTGATGCTTGAACGCTTTACAGCCTGCCAGATACAAAATTTATTTTATTGGAGAGCTACCGAGCACAGCCACTTTTTCTCCGAGAAGAATTCTGCCTTGCCTGTGGGTTGTAGAGTTACAAACAGACTCTTTGTTTGTACCAAGTACCTTTCAACAAGTACTTAATAAATTCATCACACGAAGAGGGAGGTCGATCTCATGGACAATACATGCCAACCCAGCTCAGGATGGGAAGAATTATACAGAAGAAGATGCTGAGCACCTTTTGTGTTAAAAACCAAGTCTTTCCTAAGTGGAAAAAGACAAACTGATAAGAGGTGGTGTTATGTATGTACAATGTTGCTTTAAGAGATGTTGCCTTGAGATGCATGAATGTAACCTGACCACAATTACAATGTAGCCCAGCTGTAAATGGAACGCGAGTTAGCTGTCCATAGGGGGCATCTGCGAGCGTTCACCTCACATGGTTCACATTCCCCAAATCACCAACAGCCGCGGGAACTTTCCCGCCTCCTCAAAGAACTACAGAAGAGAGGCGTGACCGGGACGATGTCACGCCGGTAGCAGCCAATGAGCTACCGTGCAGCAAGATTCAAATGTATTGTGTGACTGTATTTTAGTGTATGAAAACCAAGACACAGGACACAGCCTCGGGCTGGGTTAACTCAGGTTTATTGCATGGTGGTCAGAGGGAACATGAGGTAATGGCGGATCAATAGCTCTTTATATACAGTAGTAACACATTTGAACGTGGTTCCATGATAGCCCATTGGCTACTGTCTGCGTGACGTCATTGCTGGTCACGCCCTTCTTGTCCAGGTGTAGGTGGTGGCGGGAAAACTTCCCGCGCTGTTGCCTTTGATGAGTTTGGACCAAGAGAGCTTGGACGCTCGCTGCTGCCAGCTGGTGGTCATTAGCTCGCGTCCTATTACAGGGTTTATGTGATACAGCTGAAGGTTACATTGTTGCCCATAGGCAAGGTTACATTGGTTCAGATACATTGTTATCCATGTGGAGGATCAAACCATTAGGACACAACATCCCTCCCCCCTAGGATGAGACGAAGTCTCGAAACCACACTCCCCCCCCCTAGGATGAGACGAAGTCTCTCAGCCAAGATGGCTTATTTCGAACACGCTGGGGTCTCGGTGCGGGCTGCCTTCCCCCTGGTTTGCTACCTTCTCTTTGTCCCCTGGTTTCCTGCCCTGTAATTGGAGAGGGAGACTCGTTAGTGACTTGCCGCGGCTCCGCGGCGTTGTTGGGAGGTGTGTGCTTTATTGGGGAAGAACCGGGGGCACTGGGGGCTAACGAAAAACCCCTCTTCTCGCTTGGACGGGTGGGGGAACACTCCCGAAAACCCCCCCGACTCTCAAAATCAAAATCAGAATTAAATTCGGGGGCAGCGGTCGCGAACTCCTCTCCCCCTTCCCCAGCCTCTGATAGAGCTGGCGTATCAAAAGGGTATGAGTCGGGGCCGCTGCTTTCCCCCCTTGCTTGGGACCATTGTCCGTTGCTGTCCCCCCCTTGGGCTAAACGGGTGGGGGAGAACCCTAACGCTGAGTCCTGTCGCTGAGCTCCACTGACCGGCCCCCCACTCACTCGGTGCCTAAGTTGGTCCACGTGCCTCCTCCAGAGGAGACCCGTGCTAGTCTCGACCCGGTACGACACTGGCCCCGTCCGTTCCACAACCAACCCTGGTACCCAGGCTGGACCTGCGCTGGCGTAGTTCCTGCAGTGCACAGGATCGCCGGCGGCGAAACCTTTCGAGACTGCCAGCCCTATGTTTTTTCCTTTGTCCTCGACTCTCGTCGGGTCTAGCCTGGACAGGATCGTGGTCAGTTTTCGCCGCATCAGCAGCTCTGCCGGCGAGTAACCTGACGCTAAGGGGGTCACCCTATACGCTAACAAAAACTGACATACTTGGTGATTTAGGTCCCCCGGGCCCATGCGCCGCAGCGCATCCTTTGTCGTTCGCACCAGCCGTTCCACTTGGCCATTCGTGGCGGGGTGAAACGGCGCGGATGTGACATGCCGAATGGCGTTTGCCTCCATGAATGCCTTGAATTCAGCGGAGGTGAAACAACTAGCGTTATCGCTGACTAAAGTGTCGGGTAAACCGAACGTGGAAAAGACTCTCCTTAGCTGGCTAATTGTAGTGGCGGAGGACGTACTCTTTACTGGGATAACCTCCAACCACTTGGAGAATGCATCCACCACCAGGAGAAACATTGTTCCTCGGAATGGGCCAGCGAAGTCTACGTGCACCCTGGACCATGGCCCCCTTGCTGTGTCCCATTCCCTATGCGGAAGACGGGCCGCCTCTGGTCGGGAGCCCTGGCATGCCTCACAAGTGCCGACCATGTGCTCAATGTCCGCGTCCAGCTGTGGCCACCAGAAGTAACTCCGGGCCAGCGCCTTGGACCGGACGATGCCGGGGTGGCTGACGTGCAGCAGTTCGAGTACCCTCGGTCGCAGGGACGTAGGAACCACCACCCGTTGGCCCCACAAAAGGCAACCCCTCTCTAGGGACAACTCTATTTTTTTTCGAAAAAATGGGTCGAATTCCGTACCTGGGGATGACGCCGGCCACCCCTTCTGTACCCATGAGCTAACTTTCTCTAGCGTTCTGTCCTTACCTGTGGCCCTGGCAATGTCGGCTGGTACTATTGGGGGTGAGTCTAAAACCTCTATTAACAAAACCTGGTGATCTCTTTCTGCCCTTTCCTTTTGGACGCCCGACAAGGGCAAAGGAGACCTCGAGAGTGCGTCGGCATGGCTGATCTCCTTCCCGGGCCGGTATTCCAGCTCATGCTGGTATGCGTTGAGAAAAATAGCCCACCGCAGCATTCTTGGGGACAGGATCTGTGGTGTGGGCTTACTTGCAGTGAAAATTCCTAATAGGGGCTTGTGGTTAATAGAGTTGTGCTTCAACTCTTTGAACGCCCTCTCTTGCTCATCACCCCACACCCATGTTTCCTCCTTTTTTAGCAACCGATGGAGTGGCTCGGCCACGGACGCCTTCCGTGGAAGGAAGGTATGGTAAAAATTGAGGAGCCCCAGAAATGACTGTAGCTCGGTTTTGGATGTGGGGCGAGGGGCATTCTTGATGGCGGCTACTTTGGATTTGGATGGCTTAATACCCTCTGGCGTGACTCGAAACCCTAGAAACTCAACCTCAGTTTCGAAGAAGACACATTTGTCTTTTCTCAGTCGTAGCCCCGCTTTCTCGAAGACGGTCAGAACTTTATCCAATCTCTTTGCCAGTTCGGCCTCACTCCCCCCTGTTATCAACACGTCATCAAAATAAGGCAACACCCCCTCCAGCCCCTTCAGGAGGCGTTCCACAAGCGACTGAAAAAGGCCGGGTGCCGAGTTCACGCCGAACTGTAAACGCGACACCTGGAACGCTCCTTTATGTGTGACTATCGTTTGTGCCGCGGCCATGGCGGGAGTTACAGGGAGTTGCTGATAAGCTTGAGCCAAATCGAGTTTAGCGAAACACTTTCCCCCGTTCAGCCTGGCCAGCAGGTGGCTGACCACCGGCACCGGGTATGCATTAGGGCGGATCGCCTTGTTAATTGTACACTTATAATCAGCGCAAATGCGCACCTCCCCGTTAGCCTTCAGAGCGGTTACAATTGGGGTTTCCCACTCCGCGGAATCAACAGGAATAAGAATCCCCTGGCCCACCAGTTTGTCCAGTTCCGCCTCTATTTTGTCCTTTAGTGCGAACGGCACCCTGCGCGGTTTGAGTCTTATCGGGCGGACCTCCGGGTCTAGGTCGAAGGCTACAGGGGGTCCCTTGAACTTTCCAAGTCCTTTTTTAAAAACGGCGGGATGCGCGTCGCACACCGCTTGTATTGGATCCACCCCCACGGTATGCACTCCCCCTATGAACAAACCTAAGGGCTGAAACCACTGCGTCCCTAGGAGGCTACAACTACCCCCCTTAAGGACAACTAGGGGCAGCTCCGCAGAATGTCTCTTAAAACTGACCCGAAATTTCCCGACCCCCAACACCGGAATGCTGTTTCCCTGTACATCTCGTAGCGTGGACCTCAACGTTTTAAGTTTGGGTCGCACGTGGGGGTCGATTTTCAAGAACTCTTTCTGGGAAATTATAGAATAGGAGGACCCCGAGTCAATTTCCATCCTGATAGGGGCCCCTTGTACTAGTACCTCAACGAAGTAATGGGACTGTCCCGCGGACACGCTGAACACCGGAGCGTCGTCCTCGCTGTCGTCCGAGATGCGGCCCACGCCGTCCTGCTTCCTCGTGGTCTGGGCGCCATCTTTGGACCTTGCTGGACGGTCCGGTCTGGTTGAGCGGTCTTGTGACTGCCTCCGGCCCTCCTTCCGTTTTCTGCACGCCTTGGCGATGTGCCCCCGACGGCCGCAGGTGTAACACTCGGCTTTCCTGAATGGGCACCTTGCGCGCTCATGGGCCGCTCCGCAACCATCGCAGCGGCGCCCCCCTTTTCGGACCCTTTGGACCTCCTCGCCGTCGCTGCCTTCCGTAGACGACTTTGAGGCCCTTCGGGTTGCGTGCACCGACTGTCCGGACTTTCCGTGCACCGAATTCTCCGCTTTGCCGGCTCTAGGACGCCACTCACGCCACTGGTGCATTTCGTCCACTCCAGCATTCGTGGACTCCGCGGCTTCCGCGGCCTCTACAACCTCCGCCAGCGTGGGTGGTGGCTCCTTGTTCATCAAGCTGCGCTGCACCTCCTTGTCCTTCAGGCCACACAGCACTCCGTCCCTGAGGGCCGTCTCTAGGTCGTCCCATCTGCAGGGGCCGGCGGCTATCCTCATGGCTGTTACGAATGCCTCAACCGACTCGTCCGGCGCTTGGACTCGCCTCCAAAACGCGCTCCGAGCGGGAAACATTGCCCTCGAGGGACGGAAACGCTCACGCAGCAGCTTCATGATGTCGTCTGCTTTGAATTCGCTCACCTTCTTCGGTGCAATGATGCCCACCAGCGTTCGCTTGGTTTCTATCCCAAGCATTCTGGTGAGGATGGCCCTCTTCCTCTCCTCATCGTCTTCTTTGACTTTGAGTTCCACCAGCGCCGCCTGGAAGTCCATCTCAAAAAGCTCCCAGTCTTGCGTTTGGTGATGTTGAACCCGCTCGGTGCCCTGGCTGCTCCTTGGGGATCCATTATCCCACCTTCGTCGCCAATTTAGTGTATGAAAACCAAGACACAGGACACAGCCTCGGGCTGGGTTAACTCAGGTTTATTGCATGGTGGTCAGAGGGAACATGAGGTAATGGCGGATCAATAGCTCTTTATATACAGTAGTAACACATTTGAACGTGGTTCCATGATAGCCCATTGGCTACTGTCTGCGTGACGTCATTGCTGGTCACGCCCTTCTTGTCCAGGTGTAGGTGGTGGCGGGAAAACTTCCCGCGCTGTTGCCTTTGATGAGTTTGGACCAAGAGAGCTTGGACGCTCGCTGCTGCCAGCTGGTGGTCATTAGCTCGCGTCCTATTACAGGGTTTATGTGATACAGCTGAAGGTTACATTGTTGCCCATAGGCAAGGTTACATTGGTTCAGATACATTGTTATCCATGTGGAGGATCAAACCATTAGGACACAACATGTATATAATGTGAGGTATCTCCGCCATTACCACATGTTCATACTGACCATCAATGAATAAACCTGTGTTAGTCCTTCCTGCGACTCCTTCTTTGTCTTCTGTGCAAGACACCAAATTGGCGACGAAGGTGGGATCGATGGCGAATCCCAAGGTCAAGCCGTACCAGTTCGATGTCAGCGAGCCCGAACAATGGGAGCTCTACGAGTGCCAGTTTCACCATGCCATGGAGGCTGCAGGCGTCGACGACAATGCGAAGATGCGCTCCCACTTCCTGGCTCAGGTGGGGCCGGCCACGCTGCGGATCCTGATGACCCTGGTGGCCCCCCGGAAGGTGGACGAGGTGCCCATCGACCGTATCCTGGAGAGACTGCGTGAGCATTTCTAGCCGCCCGTCTCGATTTTCCCAGCCCGGGTCGCGTTCCACAGGCGAGACCAGCAACCGGGCGAATCCGTGTCCGCCTATGCGGCGGCCCTCAGGCTTGCGGCGGTGCATTGCCAATGGGACGACCTCGACCAGGCCCTCCGTGACCGCATGCTGTGCGGTTTGAGGGACGAGGAGCTTCAGAGGAGGCTCATGACCCACGACCAGCGCCTCACATTCAATGAGGTACTGCGGGAGGCCCAAGCAGCCGAGGAGGCCAGGAGCGGAGTCCGGCTGTTCAAGTCCCGAGGGGCCACGTCTGAGAGGGCCAAGTCACCAGTACAGGCGGCCCGGCGGACACCAGCGAAGACGGCCTGGCGGGCCCCCAAGCCGCTCGCCGGCGCACCAACGTCGTCCGAGGAGTCGTCCACTACCGCGGACCCCTACTCCAGCGAAGACGACGACGTCCAGAGGATCAAGAAGCGAGGTGAGAAGCGGCAGACCCGTGAACGGCAGGACCGCCACTGCGACGGTTGTGGGGCGGCCCACGACCGCACGAGGTGCCCGTTCCGAAAGGCTGAGTGCCACAACTGCGGCCGAAAAGGACACATCGCCCGAGTATGCAGGCGCGGGCGAGTCGAGGACAAGGGCAGTTCCAGCCATCCCCAGACGCACCAACGAAAGGCGGCCGGCACCAGGAAGGTCTCAGCCGGCTACAGCGAGGAAGGCGTGAACCGCGTGGGCCTGGAGCACCGGCGGTTCTTCATAGAGGTACTGTTGCAGGGGGTCCCAGTGAGGATGGAGATAGACTCGGGGTCATCTTATTCCATCCTGTCCCAAAAAGAGTTTATGCGCATTCCCCCAGAGAAGCGGCCCAAACTGCGGGCCATGAGATCCAATCTATGGGACGTGCAGGGAAATGGGATCCCGGTGTTGGGGGTGGGGAACTTCAAGGTGAAGTTCAAGAACTACTCCGAGAAAGTCCTCAAGGGGGGGAGGTGCTGCCTTTTGGGAATGCAGTGGTTTGCTCCCCTGGGGATCGAACTGTCCGGCATTAACGCCATCGAGACTGACCCAATGCGGGACGTGTGCGACGCACACCCGGACGTTTTCAAGAAGGGGCTCGGGAAATACAAGGGCCCCCCGGTTTCCTTTGAGCTGGACCCAGAAATCCGGCCCATCCGCCTCAAGCCAAGGAGAGTGCCCTTCGCCCTCAAGGACAAGATTGAGGCGGAATTGGACAAATTGGTGGGGCAGGGGATTTTGGTTCCAGTTGACTCGGCGGAGTGGGAAACGCCGATTGTTACAGCCCTCAAGTCAAATGGGGAGGTCAGAATTTGTGCGGACTATAAATGTACGATAAATAAGGCCATTCGGCCAAATGCATACCCGGTGCCCGTGGTCAGCCATTTGCTGGCCACGCTACATGGGGGGAGGTTTTTCGCCAAGTTAGATCTGGCCCAGGCGTATCAGCAGCTCTCTGTAACCCCGGCTGCTGCCGCCGCGCAAACGATCGTAACGCACAAGGGGGCGTTTAAGGTAACGCGCCTTCAGTTTGGCGTGAATTCGGCCCCCGGAATTTTCCAGTCCCTCGTGGAACGCCTTTTAAAGGGGCTTCCAGGCGTCCTCCCATACTTCGACGACGTGTTGATAACAGCGGGGAGCGAATTAGAGTTAGCCAAGAGGCTGGATGGGGTTCTCTCAGTGTTCGAGAGGGCAGGACTTCGATTGAGGAGGGACAAGTGCGTATTCTTCGCGAGGGAGGTAGAGTTTCTAGGGTTTAAGGTAACCCCGGACGGAATCAAACCCTCCGAGTCCAAGGTTGCGGCCGTGAGGGACGCCCCTCGCCCCACCGCGAAACTGGAGCTGCAGTCATTCCTAGGGCTCCTAAATTTCTATCACTCCTTCCTGCCTCGAAAGGCATCAGTCGCGGAGCCACTGCATGCGTTACTTAAGAAGGATGCGGTTTGGCGGTGGGGGGACAAGCAGGAGAGGGCATTCAAGGAACTCAAGTCACTCCTATCTTCGGATGCTGTCCTGACCCACTTCGATCCGAAAAAGCCAGTGGTATTAGTCTGTGATGCGTCCCCGGTGGGGGTGGGGGCGGTCCTGTGCCACGTGTTGGAAAGTGGGAGGGAAGCCCCGGTAGCGTACTACTCAAGGTCCCTCTCGAAGGCAGAGCGCAATTACACGCAAACAGATAGGGAGGCCCTAGCCATAATCGCGGGAACAAAGAAGTTCCACGATTTCCTATACGGCCGCGAGTTTACGGTGGTGACGGATCACAAGCCACTTTTGGGGATCTTCACTACCGGCAAACCCACCCCGCAAATACTATCCCCCAGGATGCTGCGTTGGGCCATTTTTCTCAACGCCTACCAATATGAGCTGGTCTATCGCCCAGGGAAGGAGATCTCCCATGCGGACGCCCTGTCCCGATCCCCTCTCCCTAGTTTAGGGGACCCCACATGCGAGGTAGAGCAGGAACACCAAGTCCTGCTGATTGAGTCGCTCGACTCACCACCAATTGTGCCGGCCGACCTCGCTAAGGCCACGGCGGCCGACAAGATCCTGACCCAAGTTAGTTCCTGGGTTTGGAAAGGGTGGCCCGTTTCTCCCCCCGGAGGAACAGTTCAAGCCATTTTTCAGGCGCAGAGTAGAGCTTTCCCTGGAAAGGGGCTGCTTACTCTGGGGCCAGCGGGTAGTTATCCCAGAGAAGCTGAGGGCCAAGGTGCTGAGGCTACTGCATACTAGCCACCCCGGGATCGTGCGCTCCAAGGCTCTGGCCAGGAGTTTCTTTTGGTGGCCCCAGATAGATGGGGACATAGAACGCTTAGTGGGCACATGCGAGAGCTGCCAGAGCTCTCGGCCCGAGGAGTCCCGGTTACCCCATAGGGAATGGGATACGGCCCGCGGGCCATGGTCCCGGATACATGTCGACTTCGCTGGACCTTTCTGCGGGTCCATGTTTCTACTGGTAGTCGACTCCTACTCCAAGTGGTTGGAGGTAATTCCAATGAACAGCACTTCCTCTGCCGCAACCATTAAACAGTTGCGCAAGCTGTTTGCCTGCTTCGGTCTGCCAGACGTCCTTGTGAGCGATAACGCTAGTACCTTCACGTCGGCAGAGTTCAAGACGTTTATGGAGAGGAACGCCGTCAGGCACATAACCGCTGCCCCATTTCACCCCGCCACAAACGTTCAGGTAGAGCGCCAAGTGCGCACTACGAAAGACGCACTGCGGCGCATGGGTCCTGGTGAGTTGAACCTGCATCTGTGCCAGTTCCTCATCTGCTACAGGACAACCCCCTTAGCGTCAGGCTTTTCCCCAGCCGAACTCCTCATGAGGAGGCGTCCGGTAACACCTTTTGACCGGATGGATCCGTCCAGGGTGGAGGATGAGGGGAGAAATATAAGCATAGGGGGAGAGAGCTCTAAAAGTTTTTTGGTAGGGGACCCGGTTCACTGCAGGAACTACACGGCCTCGGGACCAGCGTGGGTACCAGGGACAATTGTTGAGCAAACGGGGCCGGTATCCTACAGGGTCGAGACTAGTTCAGGTCTACTCTGGAGAAGGCACGCCGACCAACTCAGAAGGCGAGTCACCGGTGAGGGGGAATCAGCATTAGGGTCCTCCCCCACCCGCATTACCCAAGGGGGAGACACAGAGGAGGATACTTTCAAAGAGAGGGATCAGTTTGACGATGATTATGAGTTGCAGTACCAGGGGGGTGTAGCGGAGTGGTCCCCCACCCGTCCTAGCGAGAAGAGGGGTTTCAGTTCAGCCCCTGGTACTTCCAGTCCCCCTAGCCCTTTTGTTTTAGAATATACCATAGCTCCTGCTCCCCGGAGACCAACACACCCAAGACAGGCAACAGGGGCGAGTCCGCCCACCACAGTCTCTAGAACGCCCGGACAGGCAGCGGGGGGTGGCGAGGCCACGAGGGCCTCTTCGTCGGTCCCGAGATTCGTGCTGGGGGGGTCCCCAAACTCCTCAAACGGCAGGCAGGGATTCACTTCCCAACTATTCATTCCATTCCCGTCCCCCAATGCAAGATTACCACAGACGCCACACCGAGCCACTAATGAGTCCCCCCTTTCCATTGCAGGGCAGGACTCCGCGGAGCCAGGAGCCGCCGGCTCCCCTGTGCTAAGTCAAGCAGCCGCACGCCCAAGGCGCACGTGCGGCAAACCACAATGGTTGAGGGACTTCGTCCCATCCTAGGGGGGAGGGATGTTATGTATGTACAATGTTGCTTTAAGAGATGTTGCCTTGAGATGCATGAATTTAACCTGACCACAATTACAATGTAGCCCAGCTGTAAATGGAACGCGAGTTAGCTGTCCATAGGGGGCAGCTGCGAGCGTTCACCTCACATGGTTCACATTCCCCAAATCACCAACAGCCGCGGGAACTTTCCCGCCTCCTCAAAGAACTACAGAAGAGAGGCGTGACCGGGACGATGTCACGCCGGTAGCAGCCAATGAGCTACCGTGCAGCAAGATTCAAATGTATTGTGTGACTGTATATAATGTGAGGTATCTCCGCCATTACCACATGTTCATACTGACCATCAATGAATAAACCTGTGTTAGTCCTTCCTGCGACTCCTTCTTTGTCTTCCGTGCAAGACACCAAAGGTGGTCAGCCACAGACACTCATTTATAACCCTGCACTGTTTCACATCCTTTGCGTCTCTTGAGAGAAACTTGGGAGGCATTCATTAGCAACAGCAAAAGTGCAAAAACAACACAAAATGCCCTCACTCCTATCTCTGTCATGCACAACTTGTTGTTGTTGTTCAGTCGCACAGTCGATTCCGATCCTTTGCGACCCTATGGACCATTGTCCTCCAGGCACCTCTGTCCTCCACCATCCCCCTCAGCCCGCCCAGTTCTGTGCCCATTGCGGCTACAATACCATCTAGCCATCTCATCTTTGGCACAACTAGGTAAAGGTAAAGGTTACCTTTGCTCGAAAGCCAGTCATAGCTGACTCTAGGGTTCAGTGCTCATCTCTGTTTATAGCCAAAGAGCCAGCGCTGTCTGCATCTGCAGACATTTCCGTGGACACGTGGCAGGCATGCCTCAACACCAGAGTGCACGGAATGCTGTTTACCTTTCCACCGAAGTGGTCCCTATTTATCTATTTGCAATTTCTTGCTTTCAAACTGCTAGATTGGCAGGAGCTGGGACAGAGACAGGAACTCACTCCGTCGTGCATTACTCAGGAACTGAACTCCGACCTTCCAGTCATCAAGTTCAGTATCTACAACTAGCTGTGGGCATAACAATTTATGACCCCATACAGAGCACACATCTACTTCTTGACGTCCCCACTAACAAATGCATCCAGCTGGTTCACTTGGGTCTGAATCAACAGGATGTCATCTGGTATTTGTATGTTTTTGTACAAAGAAATCCTACACCTGTTTGGGGTATTTGGGTACTCTTGCTGTCACACAGCTCATCTTGTAGTCCCTAAGTATTTGCTCCCCCCTCCTCCTCAGAAGGGAGGTGGAATGCTATCTGCTCAGCACCATTCAAATAACTTATAACTCCCACTCTCGTGAGCTTCTGCACATGGAATGGAAGAAAGAAGGATCCTGTCCCTTGCTTCAGGTAACAGAATATTCAATCCTATGACTAGGATTTTCAGAGTGTTAATAGTAGTCATGCAGGCAAGGTCGGTGGCTGGCGCGATTCATAGTGTGTAATGGTGGAATAGTGTTCAAAGCTTTCTTCCATACAATCTTTCCAACTATCCAGATTGTATTTTGCCGTTGTCTGTGATTTCCCACCAGTGTGGCAAAGCTGTTCTTTTTCCATCTTGCAGCCAGATCAAACTTCAAATTAATAGTCTGTTTCAGTGATTTTTTTTTAAAAATCTAATCTTTATCACCTCTGAAAATTGGTCTTTCGGTCAAGGCAGATCATTTTAGTGATCACTTTGACATGCATTTATAAACTCCTTTGAATCAACTATGAGTTAGTGTTTATTCCTTTTAGAAAGAGAATATTTCTTCTCTTCTTCAGAACCCAGGAGTAACAAGATTGTTTTTTTCCCCTTGAAAACAAATAATGTCTGCTGAATCCTTATCTCTCTCTCCCACCCCCTTTTTTAGCATAAAAAAGCATAACAGATCTGGGGCAAGATTTTTTTTTTAGATTATTGAAAATAATTATTTTAAAGTAATTAAAAGTAAATAAAAACTAATTTTAATGGAAAATAACGTCACGTTGCTTTTGAAAATAGCCAGCAAGGAGTTACTAAGAACTTATAAATAACTTTCCAAAGTCTGCTGTCAATGTTTTCTAATTTGAGGGCAGGGGATAAATAACCATAAGCATTATAGTCACAATTCAAGGCTGTTGAGTTTTGACTTTAGAGCCCTATAAACAGCCTGAGGCCTGATTGTCTTTGGAACCTGTCCGGATTTTAAGATCTTCAGGATGGGCCCTCCTGAGAATATCATCAGCTGTGGAGGCTTACTTGACAGACTGGCAGAAGTAGCCTTTCTCTGATATTCATCCCATACTGTGGAATGCATTTCTCACAGAATCTGTGAGAATTAGTTCCCTCCCCCCTCATTGCTTTGAAGAAGGGGTCTCCCATCCAATCTCCAAGCTGTCAATAATTTAATAGTCTGAAATATTTCCGTGTCCATTGATTGTAGGTTTTAATGGTTTTGCTGCTGAATGTGTTTTCACTGACATTGTTAGCCACCTCAAACACTATTATGAATGGAAAGATTGAATAGAAATGTAATAAAAACAATAAAATGTCCAAATTGCTATCTTGGAACTTTGTTTATCAAGGTCCCAGTATAAGAACATTTTCATTTTAAGAAGCAATCACCAATACAGCAGTTGTAGAAGAAACTAACACAGTTCAATAGGAATTTATATAGAAATCACCACTGCCAAAAATTAACACAATATGTTATATACTTAAATACAGATTAAGTTGTATATGCAACAATGCCATTTCAGGTGGAAAGATGGGAGATATCATCAGGAGAAAATTGCTTTTATTCTAGCTTAACACAGAGACTTATTATCACATCAAGGAGATGAGATGGTGGAGAAAATAGAAAATTGCAGACATAATCCACCACCCAGGTATTCACAGTCAGAACAGAGGCTTAAATCAGAGAAAACATAATTCATTCCCTTAGGGGCAGAACCTAAGGATTATGCATATGATGCTTCACCCAGCCAGTCAGTTAAAAGAGTCACAAAAGGTACACTGAACCATAGAAACTCCACTCCAAAACATATACAGTGGAACCTTGTATAATGGAAAAATCCATTCCATGAGGCTGTTTGCTATGTGTGTGTTTTTTGTTATATGAAAAATTGTTCGTATAATGAAAATTCCTATGGAAAAACTCGTATAATGAAAATTCCTATGGAAAAACTCATATAACGAAAAAAATTAACTATGTGGATTTTCCACAATGGCCTCTCAGAGCCCATGGGGCTAGTTCATCCCCGTGGTTGACGGAAGAACTGCGGGAGCTCAAACAGGCAAAGAGACACCTAGAGCACCGCTGGCTGAAGACCCAGAGTGATTCCAATTGGACACTAGCTAGAGCCACTATTAGGGCCTACCTTGTGGCGATGGGGGTGGTGAGGTGGCAATACTTCACCACCCTTATTGCCTCTGCTGATAATCACTCAGCCACCCTGTTCCGGGTAACCAGGTCTCTCCTTCGTAGGGGGGCGGTGCCCGGTTGGCAGGGTTCAGCTGAGGACTTTACTGACCATCTGGTGGAGAAAATCGCTCGGATTCGCTCGGGGTTTAATCCTGGCGTGGATGGGGAGCGTCCGGAGGGAGCTGGAGCACAGTCTTGCCATGTCTCCTGGGATTGGTTTGATCCAATTGCCCCTGATGAAGCTGTCTCATCAGGGGCAAGCTCCTGAAGCTCCTTGCAGCTGTCTGCACTACCACATGCCCATTGGACCCCTGTCCCGCCTGGCTGGTGAAAGCCTCCAAGGCAGTGACAGGTGGCTGGGTCAGGGCTATAATTAATGCATCTTTTGGGGAGGGGGTGATTCCTGCACCTTTAAAACATGCCTTGGTGCACCCCCTCTTAAAGAAACCATCCCTCGACCCAGCAGTCCTAACCAATTATAGGCCTGTCTCCAACCTCCCCTTTTTAGGGAAGGTGTTGGAGAAGGCAGTGGTGCATCAGTTGCAGGGGGTACTGGATGAAGCGGATTATCTGGACCCTTTCCAGTCAGGATTCAAGCCTGGATATGGTACCAAGATGGCATTGGTAGCACTGATGGATGATCTCTGGTGGGAGCAGGACGGTGGTCATCCATCCATCCTTACTCTTCTTGACCTCTCAGCGGCCTTTGATACTGTTGACCACAATATCCTTCTGGAACGGCTCCGAGGATTGGGGATCCAGGGCACGGTGTGGTCCTGGTTTTCCTCATTTCTGAGGGGTCAGACCCATTCGGTGTGGATGGAGAGTGAGAGGTCCAACCCTAGGCCCCTCCAATATGGGGTGCCTCAGGGCTCTCTCCTCTCCTATTTAATATCTACATGAAGCAGCTGGGTGAGATCATCCGTTCCCACAGGGTGTGGTACCATCAGTAAGCGGATGACACTCAGTTGTACATTTTAGCCCATGGGGACCCCAGTGATGCTGTCAAAGTCTTTTCCAGGTGCCTGGAAGCTGTTAGGGTCTGGATGGGGGCCAACAGGCTACAACTGAATCCCAGCAAGACTGAGTGGCTATGGATAAGGGGTCCTGCATTATCCCGGGAGCTACCATCTTTGGCAATTTTACCCCAGACAGACCCAGTGTGCAACTTCGGGGTCCTTCTGGAATTGTGGCTGCTGCTAGAAGAACAGGTGGCGGCTGTGGCCAGGAGGGCTTTCGACCAACTTCAGGTGATTCACCAGTTGTGCCTGCTCCTGGACTGGGACTCCTTGTTCATGGTCACTCACGCTCTGGTGACTTCCAAACTAGATTATTGCAATGTGCTCTACATGGGGCTGCCCTTGACGACCATTCGGAGGCTATAGCTGGTCCAGAACGTGGCAGCCTGGGTGGTGATGGGTTATGCCCATGTCTCACAACTGCTTCTGGAGCTGCACTGGTTACCAGTTTGTCTCCGGGTGCAATTCAAGGTGCTGGTTTTAACCTTTAAAGCCCTATATGGTAGTGGGCCAGGATACCTAAGAGACCGCATTGCCCTAAGGACATCTGTCTGTCCAACCAGGGTGGACCAGAGGGGCTCTCTAATTGTTCCATCAACCAGAGGGGCTCGCCTTTTTGGCACAAGGAGGAGGGCCTTCTCCGTGTCCGCACCAGCCCTGTGGAACCTCCTGCTAACAGAGTTACGTCTCCGGACGGAATTACTGCCTTTCATAAAAGAACTCAAAACCTGGCTGGCGGGCCAAGTATGGGGTGCAGGCAGAAGGGTAACCTTCATTGGGTGGTTGGTATAGAGGATAATTCCTTCCCTCGTGGTCCCTTCGGTCCCTGCACCCTTTTTAGGGGGTGGGTAGTTTTTAATTAATTTTATTATGTTTTTATCTGTGATTGTGAACCACCCTGTAGAAATCGAACACTTAAATTAAATTAAATTAAATTTCCCATAGGAATTTTCATTATATGAGTTTTCCCCATAGGGACCCTATTTCACATAGCGAAAATTTTCATTATGCGAGATTTCCCCATAGGGAGCACTATTTTCATAGTGAAAATTTTCGTTATGCAGGGTGCCATGTTTTTTTCAATTTCAGTCTGGGCCTTAGGTAAAAATTAGGCTGATTTGGTCCAGAATTTGGGATTTGTCCAAATCCAGCAATCACCTCGGTATAGATAGACCTAGGCTCGAGTATTGTCTTATTCTTCTAACTGCCTTTCAAGTACTGTAATGTATTCCCACAGAACAAATTGCCAACCCAGCCACGAAATGACAATTTCATTTATCAAAACAACAACGCAATGTACCATCTTTTTATTGACACTTGCTAGCTGAAAACATCTAGGTGCTCTGAGGCTGCTACCAAGATATGACCAGCTCAATTTTCAAATGAAATAATTGGTTGTTGGAATGGAAAACGAAACTGGCGGGGGAGGTGGGGAGCAGTTGGCAGCTCTGGATGTCTGCCATTATAAAGGACCCAAACCTTGAAACTTACACTGTCCCTGTGGCTGTAACAAAAGCGTTTTATTACATGATGAGCCATCCAATAGCTCTGATCAGCCACATTGTATTTTTTTTAATGTTCCTTAATCTTCCTTGTAAAAACAGTGCCACCATACAGCCTATCAGAAAATATTGGCCTTACCTGAACTAACTTTGTTGGTTCCCTGTTACATCATCACTTCATCAAACGGTGGCGGCGGCGGCGGCAGTGGGGCACCAGTCCGGCCCACCAACAGTCTGAGGGGGCGTGATCCAGCCCCTGGCTTTAAAAGGTTGATAACCCCTTAGCTAGGTCATAAAAGGTAACATGTTGTCGGTTCTTTCAAGAGGTCTCCTTCCCGCTCCAGTGAAACTTCCCATTTCACAATGAAAATACTCAAAGAATGATATTTGGCTCAGCGTCAGCAAAAATTATTCATATACATGGCTTTACCCTGTATTTTGGCTTGTCAAAATATATGTGAATAAACTGTTCAAATGCGGGCAAACAAAAATCAACTTTACCAAATACTTCACCCATCCAATATGCCGCTCCAGAAACCTCAAGACATGAACCTTATATAATTACATTTTGCTCAGTAATCAAATGCAATCAAATGGATTCTCAATAAACTACTTTTATTTCCACAAAGAGAAATGTGTGTCATATTTCCCTGCACATTTGCATATTTTTCCATAAACCTAAAACCAATCAATTTTGAAGAGTTATGATAATATAAAGAATCTGAAGCAATTACATGTCTTTTAACTAGGAATTCCAAATGCATCTCACTGACAGGATTCATGTAATAAAAAAATCAGAACTCTTTAACCCTTTTAGTGATATCTCAATTAAGCTCTTGTGGTCTGAGAAATTTTGTTGGGCTAGGAAAAGCAACAGCCCCTTGCTTCCCTTCAGACAAGTAGTTCTGAGCATTATTGGAAATTTGTGTCTTTGCTTCCTGCAGAGGAAGTGTAGGACTTCTCCGCAACTTGACATCGTTCTCCAAGATGGTTGCTAGTCTACTACAAACTACCTCAGATTTCTTTGTGAGCTTCTACTAAAATGTCAAACACACAACAGGGTTCTAAGTACAAGAAGGGAATGCAGAGTTTCTCCACAGACTCTACCAGAGAACAGCATCCAAATCAACCTTTGCAGGCGCACCCCCCAATAAAGGACTCAGACACTGGTAAAAGTGGATAACGGCATTGGGCCACATTTATTGATTCATGCCCTAGTCCGAATTATAAATTTCTATTGGTATTCAACCAATTATAATTCTTAAGGCAAGCAGGCCGAAGTAACACTGGTAAGGTTCCACCCAAAATTGCCAACGGCAATTGGTTACAATGTATCCATTTGTATCAATTTGTTTGTTGACAACAAACAAATTGTTGACCGTAGTCAGTAATCTAACTAGTGACCCCACCCTCTGACGCGTATCCGTAAAATAACGGGGTGATGCCTGCTGCCCAGCTCATGCCATCACCCCATTGCCTGGTTCGTCGTTGACCGGACAACGTTAACCAACTTGTGCCTGTCTAGTGTTGTCCAGTCAATTGCGAACCTGCCGGATACCTGTGGGTCATAAATGTTTACCTTACCAGTGCTACCCGCCACACGGGGAGGCTTCAATAAAGGCTCACCGCCCCCCCCCCAGACCGTCAGCTCGGTCAACAGGCCTGCTCGCCAATCTCCTAACAAGAGGTCCATACCTCTCAGCGACAGATGGACCCCATCCCCTGTGTAAAGCTCATAATTTTGGAGACTGATGGTGGGGTGTCGTATGACACGCCCCCAACCCTTGTCCATAAGGAACCGGGCAATAGCCCTGTTCACCAAGCGCCGAGCCCGATCAAGGGCCCGGAGGTTAAACCCTCCCCTGTAAGCGTGCCGCGGTATCATGTCCGACCAAAGCAGGGTTGTGGCGGGCCACACATAATGCAAGTAGGCCAGGTCACCGCAAATCGCATGCTTCAGCGATAAGCCTGTGACCTGTCCCAAATCATTACCCCCGAGGTGTATAATCAGGACATCAGGTGGGTCAGCATCCCTGATGGAGAAAAGGAATGGCAACAGTTCCCGCCATAACATTCCGCGCTTACCGTACCACCTGAGACTTGCGGATGCACCTAGTCCCAGTCGGGGTCCCCACTCTGTCGCCGCAGCAAACTGCGCTGCCCTGTGCACATAGCTGTGGCCCACCAGCCATACTGTCACCGGTGTAAGACGACACCCAGGGTCTGTCAAGGAAAAAAGGAAACAGGGCAGTGACTTAACTGGTACTCACTGTTGAAGAGGGCGAACATACAACTGAAAACATCGTGATCCCCACCGTCCCATGTTGCAGATTTCGGCCCCAGAGTACCCAAACGCCGCTGCGGTAGAAGCCGCCCCTATCCTAAATGAATGGGTGCCGTAACGAGCCCCCGGGAGGCCAACACTGGCTAGTGCCTTACCGGTCACCTTCCAAAATTGAAATTTAGTAAGGGGAGACCCATCTTGGTGACAGAAAAACGGGCCATGGTGCGTACCACGTAGTGCAAGGAACTCCTGTAGGGCACCAACCGGACAGATGTCTGCCATGGAACATCGTAGCAGTCTTACACCACTGCCTACACCGTGCTGATCAACCTTAGAGGAACGTATCCTCAGCTGAGCCCAATCATTGGAAACAGAGACATCTTCGAGTTCCAGTGCCCTACGACTCGCATCCGCCTTAGACAGTAGCACCAGCTCACTGATGCGGAGCGCTCCAAAAAAGGCCACCGTAGTAGCCGCGTGAAACAGGGTTGCCTCATACCTGTCAAAACACAGGTCATGCCAACCCCACGCAAGGTGGGTAAGTACCCCTGGAGAAATAGGGTGGCGGTCGTCCAGGCTGCGCCCACGTTCCCGCACCCACCCTTCCAAAACATGTCTTATGCGAAAATCATTTGTGCTGTCAGCAAAACCACCCACCTTGGCCATGAATGCCAGCGCTGACAGCCTGGATGCTATGGTGCGGGGGGCTAAGCCCTGGGCATGTAAGTAAACCATAAATTGGAGGATGTGAGCTACTGGGATGGGACAACTTTCAGGCAGCCGTGATCGGGCACAAAAGGCCCTGAATGAACTAAATGCATGGTTATACGCCTTACGCGTGCGGGGGGCGAGCGACATGCTGATCGCCCGGTTCACCTCTCCTTGCCAAGCGTCCATATCTCATCCGGGAGCGGCGAGGGAAATTCCTCTGCGTCCGGGGCCAAGGCACGGAACCGGGGGATCTGCAGGCGGGACGAAGCGTCAGCAATATCGTTATTAATGCCTGGAACATGTCTAGCCCTAAAAAGCACATTGAGGCGTAGGCTGCGCAGCACAAACTGGCGAACCAGTTCCATGACCCTTGGCGATTTAGACGTCTGTGAGTTGACAATGTGGACCACTGCCGCATTGTCACACCAGAAATGAACGACCGAATTGGCCCACTCCCCGCCCCATAGCATCAAAGCTCCCAGAATGGGGAAAAATTCCAGGTACGTGAGATCACGCATGCGATCCGTGCCCCACCAGGCTGGCGGCCATCTGCCATAGGCCCACTTCCCTTCGAAGTAAATCCCATAACCCAGGGACCCTGATGCATCCGACTGAACCTGAAAATGAGGGGAAACCAAAAGGTCGGATCTCCAAAATGACACCCCATTGAATTCCCTCAGGAACTGGAGCCAAATGAGCATATCGTCCCTCATGCCCTTGTTCAGTCAGACCCTGTGGTGGGGCCTGGCCAAGCCAGTCATGGCATCGCACAAATGTCGAGCAAATGCTCTGCCAGGTGCAACGACCCTGCAAGCGAAATTAAGGTGACCATGTAACACCTGGAGCTCCCGAAGGGACACCTTGCGTTTCGCCAGCAAGTCCAAAATGAGTGCAACGATCCGGGAAACCTTATCAACAGGTAACCTGGATGCCTGCACAACCGTGTCAATCTCAACCCCCAGGAATGTGAGCTTGGTTGAAGGGCCCTCGGTCTTTTCGGGCGCTAAAGGGACACCGAGTTCCTTCATTAGTGTCTGAAATGTATTCAGGAGACGTGTGCACGTGTCCCAGCCCCGTTCACCCCCGAATAAGAAATCATCAAGGTAGTGGGCTACAGACCGGGACCCTGACCTGCGAACAAAGGCCCATTGGAGGAAGGTGCTGAAGCGCTCAAATGCCGAACATGAAATGCTCCCCCAACTTGAAACCCAGTAACTCAAAGTCGCCCGGGTGCACTGGCAGGAGACGGAACGCAGACTTAATGTCGCACTTAGCTAGTAGTGCACCCGGGCCACATGAGCGCACCATGCGCAGGGCCTGGTCAAAAGATGTATACCTGACTGAACAAAGGTCGTCAGGGATAGCATCGTTGACCGAACGGCCAGCCGGGTATGATAAGTGGTGTATCAAACGGAACTCCCCCGGCGACTTCTTGGGCACCAACCCCAACGGGGAAACCTTGAGATTGGGAAATGGCGGGAGAGGGAAAGGGCCAGCGACCCTGCCTGCAGCAACCTCCTTAGCAATGCTCGTGGCAGCCACCTCCTCCCGTCCCCTGAGTGATAACAGGTTGGGTGCATCTTGAGGGGACCTGACCCCTGTGAAAGGAATGTGAAACCCTTGCTGAAAACCCTCAAGCAGGTAAGCTGCGTCTGCCCTCCTCGGGTACATCGTGAGCCAACGCTCCAACATGTCCACATTAATTGGGGAGGGGGCCTTTTGCCGGACCAGCTCCCTCTGCGGCAGTTCTGCCCGCTCCCTTCCACCTCTACCTCTGCCCCGCAGTCCGCTTGCCCTAGGACACGCAGAGGCGGCATGGGGGGCAGCACAAGAGGGACACTCATGCCTGTATCGGCACTGCTTCCTGTTGCACGCACCATTGGCCGAGAAGCTCCAACACAGCAGGCGGGCTGGAACCCCCTGCCCCGCCACCTGGCGGGGTGCCTGGGCTGGAGCAGCTCGCTGGACCGCATGTCCACAATGGTACCTCTCCCCTGGCGCCGGGCGCGTGGGGGTCATGTACAGAAGCCACAGCTTCTGGCAGGGCTCATCCCACCTCATTTCCGGGTGTAGGGGCACTCTCATACGGAATTCCTCGTCGTAAGCCAACCACGACGGGCCAGGGAAATCAACCATCGCCCGGTATATGTTGTCCAAATACTGGACCATCGGAATTGCCAGGTCAGGCCGGGCCCTGAGGTACACCGCCATGTATATAAGGTACACGGGTAACCAGTTGGCCCACGTGCGTGGCGGCTTACGTCGACGAGACTGTTCCTTGTCCTTCTCGTCCTGCCCCTCCCGCTCCTCTTTGGTGGGTTCTCTATTCAAGAGGGAGAAGATGTCCACATACTCCCCCCGCCAGATCTTTTCCTTGGTGGCCTGAGCCAGGTGATCCCCAAGGGGCAATGAATAACATGCTGTCGGTAAGGCCGACACCGGAACATTGACAGTGCCGGGCACCATGAAAGGAGCCTGGACCAGCCCCGCCACCCCCAGTAAGTTCCCTGGAGGACAGGGTACCCCGCCCCAAGAGGGGCCTTGAAGTGTTGGAGCCGTACCCTGATTGGCTGGCGGCGGCTGACCCGCCGCCCCAGCCAGGCGAGGCCACGGCCACTGCAAACCTCCCCCCGTTGTGGGTAGTGGTGTGGGTGCACTAGCTTGGACCGTATACTCACAAGTTGCACCCCCATGGGCCGCCCCCACCGGGGGTTCCGGCCCACTGTGGGCGTCGGAGCTCGCGACCCACAACCGAGCTCGTAGATGTGGCCTGACCACTGCCAGCTGGCGGCATCTGCTGGGTGGGGAGCTGCGAGGCCGCGGCTGGTGCCGACCTATTTGCCTCAGGCAGCTCGACCCTTTCGGTCGCCTGCCGAGAACCGGCAGGCGCTGAGTTGACCTGTAAACCAAACGGTGCCCCTGATGGATTAACTACCCTCAAAGATGCCTCGAGGGCCGCTACGCGGGCCAGCAGGGCATCCACATTTACATAGCCCCCAACGCTGACAGGGGGCAAAGGGCCAGCCGGCCCACCGGTCCCTGGCGCCGGGCCAGGTCCCTGGACCCCTGGGCCCGTATATGGCCATGCCCCAACCACTGGCCCCGTAGGAGCCGGGGGCAAGCCCTGCCAGGGAAGGGAACCCAGCCAACCCCCTTGGTTAAAGCCCACCGCTGGAAGCTGCATGCCAAGGCCCGAAGGCCCAGCCTGGCTATGCGCCAGGCCCGGGCCGGTAGCCGCTAATTGCGGGCCGGGGGCCACATCCCCTGCAGGGCCGGTCTGAGGCTGCCCAGCCTCAGTCCAGGGAGCAATCGACCCCATCCCGCCGGTCCCAGTGGGCGCCCCCGGAACGGGGGCCTGCTGAGGGGGCGCAGTCGCGGTCCTCCGACCCGGCTGGCGCCTCCTGGAAGTGCGAACCGCGTTCGCCATCGCCTTCTTCTTGGAAGGCATTGCTGCCAATCGTTGGGAAGCCGGAGAAAGAAGCACAGAAGAAACCGCTGCCAAAGAAGGCTTCCCAGCTAAAGGGAAGAGCGACGGAGCAATTGGGGAAAAACTTCTCCTCTCCGTCGCTTCGCAAAATGGCAGCGCAGCTGCCTCGTGGCCACCCCTTTTAAAGGGTGCTGGCCACGCCCCCCTAACTACCCGGATGTCCAAGTCCGGTGGGGGGGGGGGGCCGCAAAGAGCGCGGTGGCCATTTTGGCGCCGCGCTTGCATTTGCTTCTTCTTCTTCTTCTTTCATGTCCCGATCATACCCTGGACTGCCAAAACGAAGCAACTTTCTTCACTTTGTCATTGCCCAAACCCAAGTCCTTATTGGTGCATGCCTCTGGCAGCAATCAGCAGACCAGTAAATGAGCCAGAGTCTGTGTCTTGCACTTAGGGACTCCAACCCTCAGCCTATTCAAGGTCCACCAAGTGACATACAGGTAGGGGAGATTGAGATCTTCAGCTATAGCCTCCTTTAATGATTTTCCTTGCCCAGTGAGTTCCTACCTCCATCTTCTAATTTGGTTTTGCTCTTGTGTACCCTCAAGAATGTTTGTTCTTGCCATAAAGCTCTTCCTGGATCTGAGCTGGCAGACTTGAGGCTCATATCCGTTCAGAGAGTGTTGAGGGTCATTCTCTTGCTTAGCAATACCAACAAGAGGGTAAATTTTTCTCAACTGGTGTAGAAACCTTTTGCTAAAGTAGATTAAATGCAGTCTGCTGTCATTTGAGTCACAGAAGGATGTTTCCACAGCCTGGTGGAATCACGACTACAACCTTCTTCTCTTGCTTGGCCTCGGCTGCACAAAACATAAACAATGTATGATCATTCTAAAAATGTTGAGCATATTAAACATACAGATTTAAATTACCTCCATGCTAACACTACACTCCTCCTGCACAGCAATTTGTAAAGAAAATGCACCTGTCTAACTGGCAACGATTAACAAATGGTTTATAGTTTCTTCAGCAGAATCGTGTGTGCATAACACATCACATTTGAAAGGCCTAAAATACACAAGAAATGTGCTCATTCAAGAAAAAACAGGTGGAGAAAGCAGATAGCTACTGTATGACTGTTGGTGAGGAAAGCTTGTTTGCTCAGAATATATTGGAGACTCAGTTCAGGAAGAAGTCATCCTTGGGAAAATATTACGCCTGTAATATTGCCAAGGGCAGTGTCTAAAGGCATCAGGGACAGTGTAAGAGCTGCTATGTTAAATATGTGCAGTGAATATGTATCTTGGGTAACCAAACATTGTTCTTAATTTTTCATTCATTAATAAATCTTACTGCTTGTTTTTAGCATATATATTCCCTGCCTCATTCTATGATCTTTCCCTCTTTTGATAACCTCAATCTTTTTATTTTCTCTGCAAACTGTGTGGATTGTCTGATTTCAATAGAAACCTTCAAACCATTTCCTCTATCACATTGCTGTTTGGGTCCACCGGACTGAATTTCAGGCACAGATAGGGCAGGGGGACACAAATATTAAACCAGACGGGACAGAAAATTTGCTGTCTTTTAATTGTGCCTCAATATTTGATGCCTAAGTCAACAGCTGCAAGGGGTGGGGATTAAGAGTTGATCACAAACACAGCTTAGAATATCCTTTCAGGTTCTAGACTGGCCTCACTCACCAACCCAGCACAGTGAGCATAAGAAATGTTATCAATTGAGGCAAAAGACAAGGTGAAGCCCCTGTTATTCCATATATAGAAGCAGAAGTCAACTGATCTAGCAATTGGGTCTTACTTTAACATTGACATTGGGGTAGGATTCTCCACTAACTTTGACAGTAAGCAAGAGACATAGAACAGGCTGTGTGACACATACAGCTCTATCCTATGATGGAAGGGGACGGCTGAATGGCCAGTGCTGTTTCTGAACATCTGTCCCCTGGAGCAGGTGCCTCGTTGTTGTTATTTTCCTTCTAAGGTTGGCCCTGCTGCCTCCACAGCTGATTATGGGCTCCCAGAAAAAACAAGCTAAAAAAAAACATCCAACTTTATTTGGACTAAGGAACAAGGTTTTACTGACCTCAGCCAGTCCTTTTGCCTTGTCTCATCTCTCACAACCTGCCTGTTTGTACATAAAGCTGTGAATTACATTTGGCACTAGTGGTGTCCTCTCTGGAACATTTAACTCACAAAGAATCTAAGTGTTTTATAGCAGTATTGTCACATTCTGACCCAGTGATAGGTGTCCACAGGACAAAAAGGTGGGCAGGTGGTGGTGGTAGCAGGGAGGACAGCACCCATTACCCCCAAATAAGCACTGTGCTACAACAAGGTCTTAAGTTCAACTGAGGCCTTTTACTACTTTCAGCGTTCGGCCATGGGAATGTCTTTTTTTTATATAATATTTTTTATTAAATTTTCAAAAATAATACAAACAATAAAAAGACATCAAAATTACAAATATAAAGAAAATTACTCATATAAAGATAAATTTACATATATATGTAAAATTGAACATCAGCAAACCGTATCCACATTGTTTAGAATATCTACTATTTCAAATCAAACCAATAGGATATGGTTTCTATGCCTCATTTTCCAATAATGTTTAATATAAAGACATGACAAAAAAATAAACAAAAATAAAATACTAATCACCCGGTGTTATTTACAATACACTGGAGAGCTCAGAGATATTCATTGAGATTTTTCCCAGAAAATCTTGTGATCAGGTACAGGTCTTTGCAAATCATTCCCCCTCAGTGAGTAATCCACAAAAGCTTGCCAAACCTTCCAGAATCTATTTTCTTTAACAATTCCCTTTTTAAAGTTTATTTCCCATGTCAACTTATCATTCAATGCTAAGCCCCACATTTCCTTATACCACTCCTCAATATTCAAATTTACCTCATCTTTCCATTTTCTAGCGATACACTGTCTTCCCGTTGACATTATTTCCAATAACTCCTTTTTATTCTTACTCAGGTTTATATTTTCCACTTCTGTCAACATAATCATGCTAATACCCAATTTAATTTTCTCCCCCATAATTTCAGTTATCTCGTATTCAATTTTCTTCCAAAATTTTTTTACCACAGTACATCTCCACCACATGTGTTCATATGTTCCCATTTCCTTCTTACAACGCCAACACATTTTATCTTTTTTCTTTCTATCTGATGTAACCTCATTGGAGTCAAATACCATTTCCACAGCATTTTATAGTTATGTTCCTTAACTCTAACCGACATAGTTCTCATAATTCTTTTCCTCCATTTATTTTTCAAATTCTGTTCTTCTATTTTTATATTCAAATCTTGTTCCCAGCTTAATCTTAAATCTTCTTGTAGATTACCTATCTTATTTATCATTCTATATATTTTACCAAGACTGGCGTAGAGACCGGCAAGGCACGCCACAAAGTTTGCCAAGAGAACCCTATGGACCAAAACAAAAGGCAAAACAAGGGGATGCTCAGCATAGCAGATCTGAAAAGGGGGAGGGATACGAAAGGAGGAGGAGAAATACAGTGTTGCAGGGAACAATACTGCATAGAGACATGGAATGTGAGGTCTATGAATCAAGGAAAACTGGAAGTGGTAAAAAACGAGATGGAAAGAATAAGCATTGACATCTTGGGCATCAGTGAGCTCAAATGGACAGGGATGGGCGAATTCAGCTCTGGAAACCATCATATCTACTACTGCGGGCAAGAAAACCTTAGAAGAAATGGAGTAGCCATAATTGTCAATAAAAGAGTGAGAAAAGCAGTAATGGGATACAATCTCAAAAATGACAGAATGATGTCAGTCAGATTTCAAGGCAAACCTTTCAATGTCACTGTGATCCAAATATACGCACCAACCACTGGTGCAGATGAAGCCACAATGGACCAGTTCTATGAGGACTTACAACACCTCATAGAACAGACACCAAGAAATGATGTCCAAATTATATTAGGAGACTGGAATGCCAAAGTAGGAAATCAAAAAGTGGAGGGAATAACAGGCAAATTTGGTCTTGGAACACAGAATGAAGCAGGGCAAAGATTGATAGAGTTCTGCCAAGAGAACGCACTGGTCATAGCAAACACTCTCTTCCAGCAACACAAGAGGCGACTTTACACATGGACATCACCAGATGGCCAACACCGAAACCAGATTGACTACATACTCTGCAGCCAAAGATGGAGAACCTCCATACAGTCAGCAAAAACAAGACCTGGAGCAGACTGTGGCTCAGATCACAACCTACTGATCGCAAAATTCAGGCTTAGACTAAAGAAAATAGGGAAAACACGGAGACCAGAAAGATATCACCTAGACAGCATCCCTAAAGAATACACGGTGGAGGTGATGAACAGATTTAATGGCTTAGACTCGGTAGACAGAGTACCGGAAGAATTATGGACGGAGATGAGGGACATCATGCAGGAAGCAGCAAAGAAAACCATACCAAAAGAAAAGAAGAGTAAGAAAGCAAAGTGGTTGTCTGATGAGGCTCTTAAAATAGCAGAGGAAAGAAGGAACGCAAAAGTCAAAGGAGAAAGGAAAAACTACAACCATTTGAACACAGAATTTCAAAGAAAAGCAAGGAGAGATAAGGAAAACTACCTAAAAGAACAGTGCAGAGAAATGGAGGAAAACAACAAAAGAGGCAGAACCAGAGATCTTTTCAAAAAAATTGGGGAAATCAAGGGAACATTTAAAGCAAAAATGACCATGATAAGGGACAAAGATGGAAAGGAGCTAGCTGATGCAGAAGAAATTAAGAAAAGATGGAAAGAGTACACAGAGGAACTTTACAAAAAGGACCTCAACACTCCTGATAATCACAATGATGAAGAAATTGAACTTGAGCCAGACATCCTGGAGAGTGAAGTCATAAAGGCCCTAAAGAGCACTGCAAACAACAAAGCTAGTGGAGATGATGCTATCCCAGTTGAATTTTTCAAAGCGCTAAAAGATGATGGCGTCAAATTACTGCATTTAATATGCCAGCAGATTTGGAAAACAAAACAGTGGCCACAGGATTGGAAAAGATCAGTATACGTCCCAATCCCAAAAAAGGGCAATGCCAAAGAATGTTCAAATTATCGAACAATCGCGCTCATCCCACATGCCAGCAAGGTGATGCTCAAGATAATACAGGACAGACTTCAGCAGCATGTGGAGAGAGAATTACCAGAGGTGCAGGCTGGTTTCAGAAGAGGCAGGGGGACTAGAGACCACATCGCCAACATACGCTGGATCATGGAGAAAACAAAGGAATACCAGAAACAAGTTTACTTTTGTTTTATTGACTACACTAAGGCATTTGACTGTGTGGACCACAACAAGATGTGGCAAGTAATTAAAGAGATGGGAATACCAGAGCACCTCATATGCCTCCTGAGAAATCTGTACATGAACCAAGAAGCAACAGTTAGGACAGAACATGGAATAACAGAGTGGTTTGGAATAGGAAAAGGAGTAAGACAAGGCTGCATTCTGTCACCATGCTTATTCAACCTATACACAGAGCACATAATGCGCAGTGCAGGGATGGAGGAATCACAATATGGGATTAAAATCGCTGGGAGAAACATCAATAATCTGAGATATGCAGACGATACCACCCTAATGGCAGAAAGTGAGGAAGACCTAAAGAATCTCTTGATTGGGCTGAAGGAGGAGAGTGCAAAAGCTGGCTTGAGACTCAATATCAAGAAAACCAAGATAATGGCAACAGGCCCCATCAGTTCCTGGAAAATAGATGGGGAAGAAGTAGAAGCAGTGACAGATTTTACTTTCTTAGGATCAAAGATCACTGCAGATGGGGATTGCAGCCATGAAATAAAAAGGCGACTGATTCTTGGGAGACAAGCGATGAGAAACCTGGGGAACATAGTGAAAAGCAGAGACATTACATTGCAAACAAAAATTAGAATAGTCAAAGCAATGGTTTTCCCAGTAGTAATGTATGGATGTGAGAGCTGGACAATTAGGAAGGCTGAACGCAGAAGAATAGATGCCTTTGAAATGTGGTGTTGGAGGAGGGTTTTGAGAGTCCCCTGGACAGCGAGGAGAACAAATAGGTCAATCTTAGAAGAAATTAACCCTGACTGCTCATTGGAAGGTCAAATAGTAAAGATGAAGCTAAAATACTTTGGACATCAAATGAGAAGGGAGGATTCACTTGAGAAGGCATTGATGTTGGGAAAGGTGGAGGGCAAAAGAAGAAGGGGGAGGCCAAGGATGAGATGGCTAGATGGTATTGTAGACACAATGGGCACAGAGCTGGGAGGGCTGAGGGGGATGGTAGAGGACAGAGGCGCCTGGAGGAAAATGGTCCATGGGGTCGCAAAGGGTCGGAGTCGACTGTGCGACTGAACAACAAATATTTTACCAACCAGTCCCTTTATACCACTTTGTCCCCTTCTTATTTTCCAGATCAGTTCTTTAAACTCAGTCCTATCTCTTTCTAGTCCAACTTCATTCAAATATTTACTATTCCAACAATTAACCATCCCTGTCTTAAACCAATTCAGTTTCAATTGTCCATACAAATTTATTTTCCTCTCTCTGTCTTTACAGGCATGTATCCAGTCTCTCAGCAGGAATACCTCATTCTTATCAAATACCTCTTTAACCCTTTTATCAATTTTTATTGGAAAATTTGCTATATCCTCCAACTCTATAATAGGGGAAATGTCCGGTACCAAGTCCCTTTTTACTTTTTTCCATACCCCCAATGTTGCCTTCATCAATCTATTTTTAGTAACTACTTTACTCATACTACCTTCTAAAAAGACCACTTTTCCAATATGAATAAAATCTTTCATTTCTAATTCTTCCCAAATTGCCTTTTCATTAGCCAGGATCTTCACAACGTTTTTAATTTGGAAAGCTCGATAATATGCCACCAAGTTTGGCATTCCTAATCCCCCTTCCTTCTGGGATAAATACCAAAAAAAATTAACCAATCGGGGCCTTTTCCCCATTACAATAATTGTTGATCAATTTTTGAAACTCCTTAATTTCTTTATCATTCAATTGGATTGGAAGAGCATCAAATAAAAAAATAATTCTTGGTAACAACATCATTTTACATATTGCAATTCTTCCAAACCATGACAGTTTCAATTTTTGCAATTGTTGTATTCTATCTTTAATTTCCTTTTTCAACTTTACGTAATTCAATTTCTTAAATTTGTCAAATTTATTCGAGATATTAATCCCCAAATATTTCAAATCATCCTTAATTCGTAAATTACATTTTTCCTTTATCCTTTTCTGTTCTTCTTTACCCATATTACACAGTATCATTTCAGATTTATCCCAGTTTATTCTCAAACCCGTTATATCCTCAAAAATTTTCAACTGCAGTTGTATTCTATCCAATGCCTTTCCAGGGTGTTTAACTGTTATCAAAGTATCATCGGCATATAAACTTATCTTATTACCTAGAACCCCTTCTATCTCTTTGTCTTCCCTTACCTCCTTCGCCAACATCTCCATTGCCAAGATAAATAAGATTGGAGACAAAGGACAACCCTGCCTTGTATTTGCTTCTAACTTTACCTCCTCTGTAACTACATCATTTACCCTTACTACTGCCTTCCCTTGCTGGTATAATTGTCCAATTATCTTCTTAAATTTATCACCAAATCCATAACATTTAATTATCTTGTTAATTGTTACCCATTGTAAAGAATCAAATGCCTTGAAGATATCCAAAGATAATAGTCCGACTTTCTCTTTTATTTGTCCTACTTTATCAATTAAATTTAAAACTCTTTTTGTCAAATCTGACATATGTCTACCCTTCAAAAATCCCACCTGCTCCTCATTTATATAAGTGCCCATAAAACTATTCAACCTATTAGCTAATATCGCTGTGAAGATCTTGGCATCTTGGTTTATTAATGAAATTGGTCTGTACAGAACATGGGAAGGTTTACAGGGCTAGACCATACTCTACTTGGGCTCCCCAGTATTCATGCTGAGCCTGCTGCTGAAGTTGGTAACCAGGTCCAGGTAATGTGGAGCTCTTAGAAGAAGGTGTGCTTTCTTAGTGCTGGAGCTAGGCTCTATGCCTCCAACAATGGTCTGTGCTTACAGATTTCAGGCATGGAAGTCACAGGTTCTCTTGGATGCTTGGTTCTGGAGTCCTTCTGGTTCTTCAAAGTCTGTGTCCAAGCTATGATTCATAACTACTGGAAGCAACTTGTAAATGGCTCCTTCCAGCTTAGAGTAGAGGATTGACAGAGATAGTTTCATTAACATTACAGGACTATATCAAGGTTTCTTTGTTTGTGGTTTGCTGCAGAGCAATGCAGTGACATTTTAAGTCCAGCAAACAACATTGGGAGGGCTAAATAGACATAACATATGGCCCAAATGAGGTGGGGAGGAAATTGTTTCCGAGAGGTGCATAGGAACACAACTTAAAAGTGCACAACTAGTCAATACAGTATTCTGTAAGCCATTACTGATTGGAGGAGGTAGTCCAGATTTTTAAAAAAAGTCATACCTTTTCAACTGGCTCCTGAATCAGTAACATACTTAGCAAAATAATACTAGACAGTATTTACTTACCTTGTCAAACTCTGGATGAGTACTTTTTTCTTTTTATTAAGTACAGAAAAAAGACAAACGACACAACAACAAAAACCTAAACAAAAATACATATAATACAATATAACTGTCTATGTGCACCCTACATGTAGACTTTCTTCATTAAGCATCAGTAATTACACATATATACTGCCCCATAGCTCTTAGTGCATTCTCTGGCCAATTCACAAGGTAATTATCATTTTGCACCCAACATGTTGGGTGCTCATTTTACCAACCTTGGAAGGATAGAAGTTGAGTCGACCTTGGGCTAAGTCAGGATCAAACAGTTTAACCACTGTGCCACCAGGGCTTGATATAATTGAATTGTTATATTCTCCCACTCATTCCAAAAGAAAATACAGTACATCTTGTTCTGGCTTTACTCCTTTCCCTTTTACCAATACATAATTTAAAAGTTCTCCCCATATCACTCTAAAATCACTTTTTTGCTAATCCCTAATCCCTTTTTTACCTTTAACTCACATGTTATTTTATCATTTAAAACTATATTCCATATCTCTTTATACCAATCTGTTGGATCGGGACCGCAAAGCGGCTGTTGGGTCCCAGAGGAGACTGGTCAAGCAATGAGACACGAGGCAAGATGGAGTGAAGACCAGTGATTTAATGAGGCAAATCATCAGTATTTATCATGTACAGGCTGCATGCAAAAGAACTGCGATCTAGCAGAATCCATATGCCATGTTTACATGAGTTAATTGGGAAACTCTTCAGGGGAGTTAATTAACTAACTTAATCAATGACAGGGGAACTCCATTGTTCCAAGCTATCTGGGGTAAACATGTGGCTGGTATTGGTTTTAGGATTTAAGGTAATCCGCAGATGCGAGATTACCCATTACATGACTAGCGAATTAATCATTAGCTTCCTATTGTCCGAGCTGCTTGTCAGGTCAGCTGTAGGTGAATTAAACCCTATCTAATATTCCGCTCCCCCAATTTCTGTCCCTTCAGGAACCCCTGGTAATGAGGTGATCACCCATCACCGGGATTCTGTCAGGGCCAGTATACCAATTGTGTGTGCGAATACCACACTCCCCCTTTATTTGTTTAATTGGACCTGACAGACGGCTCGGCGTAGGAGCGGCATCAGCTGACGTGAAGTGAGGACATTCCGGGGTTCTCTCCATGGGGGACATCTTGACATCAGCGAGGGAATACATTGCATGAAACAACACATAGTCATTCCCAGTATTACCACCCCCACAATCACCTTGAGTGACGTTTGTATCCAACCCCATGGGAACCAGGACCATAGCAAATTCCACCACGCCCATGTAGCATCTTCCTTGATGTTTTTAAGCAAGGTATGGAGGTCTGTGAGTTGACTCTGTACCTTATGCGAGTTGTCCATGAGGTTAAAACAACACATGCCATGGACAGACTCGCAACCCAAATGATGTAACAGCAAGAGGTAATCGATGGCTGCTCAATTATCCAATATGGCATGGTGAAGCTCTGTCTGCTCTTGATTAAGCAGCGCTATCACTGAGGAGAAACAGGGGATACCCTGCCAATATCATTACAGCAGCACGGAATAGGGTAAATGGATGCCCTAGGTATATGTTGCTCAGGGAGAACACTAGAACACCGCAGAATGACTCCAGATTATTCTGGTCTCTTGACTACACCCCCCTTGCCAACAAAATTAAAAACATTATATTAAGACATTGGCATATTTTGGATACTACACCTGGCTGTCAAGAGCCTCCCACCATCGGTTTCCGCAAAACTAGTTCTATTGTTAATTACATCTCTCGGGCGGATATCAATCCCCGATCTGTCATTTCCAGAACCCCCACAGGACATTTTGCATGTGGACACTGTAAGTATTGTACTTACATGTGGCACACTAATCACGTACAGTTATCTTCCAGCAACTTTTCCCTGGATTTAAGTTCGTTTTCTAGTTGCAGCACAAGGGAGTCCGTATACATGATCATATGTGCATGTCAATTAGCATATATCGGGCAATCCAGACGACCTATTAGGGTACGTCTGGGGGAACATATTTCCCGGATTAAGAACTGCATCCCAAACGCACCTATGGTCAATCACTTCACAGAAAAGAAACATACTCATAAAGATTTGAAGTTGGTGGTGCTTGAAACTTACTCTCCTAATAAGCACCAGGTGATTGATGTCGAGCGTTTTCTTTTACAGAAAGAGGCATTTTATATCCATCATTTTAAAACGCTGTCTCCTCTTGGTCTGAACACAGATTGGGACCTATCCGCTTTTCTGTGAATTTTCTATACTATAATAGTTGTGCATGTTCTTCTCCTTTAATAGTTATATTTAGAAGCACTCAGCTGAGGATTATTATGAAACATTTACTTCCCGTCCAGGGTATTTAAATCATTGCCTCATTAGTTTAGGCTAACGCGAGAACACAATAGGAATTAACCATGGAGGTTTACGCGTGAAATATTCAACACTAGTAGGTATGTCCCTGTCCGTTTTCTACATAATTTTCCATGTCATTATTGTTGTTATGGTTACATGTCATGTAATGTGGATTTGTCTTAAATATTTGGCAATGAGGTAGCAATGTTGCAAACATTGGTTGTGTGTTCTTTCTGTTATTGTATGCTTTACACTCTGAGGAAGTCTCTCGAAATGTCTTCTTACCAGAGGGACATCAGAACTTGTTGAACACCGCCCTCTCCTGGCCCTATGTTGAGTCGTCCCGATACCAGCTTTAATTATATTACGGACAAGTTCGCTTGTAGCAGCACTCACCCTTTGAAGACTTGTTACTCATTCGCTGCATCATATCGATATCACGCCTTGGTGACTTTATTTACAAGCGTTGATCACAAGTGTATATATACTTTGATTTGGAGAATATTCTTTGGCTCACACAGGAACTCACGGGAGAGGGAGAATATTTTGTCCTTCTTTACGTGTACTCATGTTGGAGACCTTATGTGCCTATGTACATGTACGATATTGTCAGACCCCTCAGTAGTAGTTCAGCGAACTAGTAGTAGAGTTCTATAAGGTAGTTGTTGTTATTAAATTTAATGTCATTATTGTTACTTCTTTCGGGAGTGTTTTTCTATGTGACCATTCTCACACCCCGGCCGCCTTTTTACGCCGATTATCCAATATGGCATGGTGAAGCTCTGTCTGCTCTTGATTAAGCAGCGCTATCGCTGAGGAGGTGTGGTTAATGGCTTTTGCCAAAGCGCAAGCCAATTGACCAATTCTCCAAGCGTTGCCTAGGGCTAAGCCTGGCACGCCAAACAAGCTGACTGCTAATGGAACATGCTCAGCTTTACTCAGAATTCTGATGTGGCTATCACATGAGCTGTCTAACTGGGTGGCACGAGCGTGCCATATGTGTGAGGATACATTTATGCTTGGTGCAACCATGTCTCTAGTGGGAAGCAACAATGTCAAACGACTGATACAGCAAAGGGAATCATATACATTTGCAGAAATGTAGTTCCAAGTTTACTGGTTACATGTAAAAAACCATCCTGAAGGCAAAGTAACATGAGCATACATTGAGCTAACAGTCTCTGGGTTATTGCAAGTCCAGTTGCTGTTGCCGGGGTCGAGGCAATGGCGCTGTGGCCCTTCGACCACAGAACAGCCGGTCATATGAGCACAAGTAGAGTTCAGGCTGACCGCCACTTGGGGAGTGTAAAGAGTGGCCGCATCAGCCGGTAAGACTTTGGTGACTTGGGTTCCCCAATGCGCATACGTTGAAAAGGCAGTCTTGTAAAACGGACCAAATATCCACTTCACCAACCAGTCACCGTTCCTGATGCGCGCATCTGGGGAGTGACACACCGGGATGAGACAAGTGCTCAGAATAGAGGCAGAAGCGGTGGTCTGCCTCAGGCAAAAATCGGACTGATTGACAAGGTTCGCCAATCTTTCCCAAACATTGTACTGCAGCCGGGCAGAGAGATCTCCACCTGGCATCAGGTTGTTGGCTTCCAGTGAAGCTGCTTGAACGCCTCCCCCCGCAAGCAGGGAAAGGATCAAGATGATGGTGGTCATCATGGAATTAGCTGTAATCAGGGAAAAAGCTGCAATCAAGATGTTCTCCGGTGTCGGCTCCTTGTCCTCCCGCCGAACGGCGTCCGCCGCCTCCTGGCACAGGGACTTGGCCATCCCCCCGGTGATCTTCGGTGCTGTCATCTGCTGTCGCCGCCTCCTCCGCTTGGCTCTCCCCATCAGGGTTAGTTCCTCCATCTCCGGGATCGGGTCTGGAACTGCTTGGGTCCACGCCATTGGACTCGAAGTGAGGCTTGACACACTGGGCTGGAATCCAGATGACACCTGTAGGAGACATAATTGCAGCATACCATCTTCCCCATGTTATGAGTGGCACCGGGCCCTTCCAGGAAGGATCCGGTGGCACTCGGTAATGCACCATCGGCCGCAGGAGAGCCTCCGTGCAACGGAAGTGCCTCTCCTGTGGAGTGCAATCCGAAAAAACATTAAGGTGATTGTACGTAAACAATACCTTGTTCAGACAATGTTGTGCCTGACCCTGATTTTTGGGGAGGGCTGGTGGTTCCCCCCCTTTCTGTTTGTCAATGTAGGACTTAAGCATCCGATTGACCCATTCCACAATCGCTTGCACTTGCAGATTGTATGAAATGCCAAAGGTGTGCTTAATGTCCCAGGTGGCCATGAAGGTGGCCAGCTGCCTGGAGCTATAAGCCGGAGCATTGTTGGTCTTCATGTGCCGTGGTTTGCCCATGGCCGCGAAGCAGGAAAGGAGATGCTGCTCCACATGGGAAGCCGTTTCTCCCTTCTGCGCTGTAGCCCAAATGAGCTGTGAAAAAGTATCAATGCAAACGTACATGTACTGCCATCTGCCAAAATGTGGGGCATGTGTGACGTCCATCTGCCACACCTGGTTGGCCTCTGTCCCAATAAGGTGGACCCCCCATGAGGGGCCCCCTACCGCCCCTGCGCAATGTGGGCAGGAACGGACTATGCCCTGGGCTTGTGAAAGTGGCAGGTTGAACTGCCTTGTGATGCTTTGGCATTCTGATGAAAGAATGCATGACTTTGAATGGGAGTTGTGAAGACTCCCAAAACTGACCGCTGCTGAATTTCCTTTGCGGCCGCATCCGCTCTGCTATTGCCCTCAGAAATCAGACCAGGCAGATCCTGGTGGCTTCTGATGTGGGCTATGTAGAGCGCTTTGGTGTGGTTCCGCAAGTGAAATTGAGTTGTGAGGAAAAGACTCAACAAGTTCTTGTCTATTGCAGGAGTGATGTACGCTCCCGGTAGACTGTGAAGCAAATTCCTAACATACTGGCTGTCAGTAATTATGTTTAAGCGTTCTTTGGCAAAGGTGCACAAGGCGAGGTTCACGGCTGCCAATTCCGCCTGCTTGCGGAAGAGTCAGGAGCGTGCGCCAAGCCTGTCCCTCTTGCCAAGTAAGAACACCATATGTGCGACCCTCATCAGTGAAAACTGTCCTAGCCCCCCGAAGTGGAACCAGGGACATTGATTCACACAAGGTGACTGTCTGCGTTTGAAGCGAGACAAGTCTGGGGTCTTATGGCAAACCTTGGCGCATGATGTGCCAGGCTTCCCTTGGGTAAATTTCTCATGAAGGGCCCCCTGCGCATGTTCACCCATGGCATGCGTGCGCACAATTCCTGGAGCTATTCTTGTGCTCCTGTGAGAAGGGTACCAGATGCTGGTTTAGCCTTTTGCCTGTGCTTAGACTAACAGTAAAAAAAAGAAAGGGGTGGCCTGAAAATGCCTATGTCTGATTGAAAGTGTGACCGGACTGCATTCTTAAAACGGTCCTAGGCAGCCCTGGCTAATGAGCGGCACTCTGCACATTCTCAGGAGCTCAGGGACTAATCTTATTTCCTCCCTTAGTGCTCTGGAGTTTGTGAAATGTGTCTGCTCATTTAGAGTGGGTGCTGTGGTCCAGGTGCCATACTTGAAATGACAGACTAAGACTTATTAAAAACAAGCCAACTATGACATGCCAGCTGTAAGGAAACAATACACAAAAATGAAAAGACACACAAGTTAAACATTTCCAGCAGTGAGTTCCCATGGCGAAAGGAGGAAAGACAAGTCAGAAGTTAGCACAATGAGAATGCAACAACTCTTATCATAAGATAATTAAGACAGCTGGCTGGGATCCTCCTGTTAAGGTATCCCTACCAGTAATTAACTCAGGAGCCTGTGAAGGGATGCAATTTAAGACTATAGAAATAAATAAATTGGTTACTTTTAAGGCCTGGAGAGGAGTTTTGTTCCTGTAAAAAGGTAAAGATTAAGCATTTTCTGAATATACAGAGCGCAAGAATGTTTGCGTGCTTCTTCCTGTGAAAGGGGTACAATGAGTGAGTTACTTTACACGGATTAAAGTCAAAATACCAGAACAACAGCTTTCTTAAGGAGAGTTAGAACAATTCTCAACCTGCGGGCCAGATGTGGCCCACATTGCTCTGCCACTACCTCCACCAAGCCAAGGAGGGCTGTGTGGCAAAGGAAGGGCAGGATGACTGTCCGGACCTCCAGAGCTGCCTGAGGCCGCGGAACTTGTCCCCTGACTTTAAAAGGTTGAGAACCTAGGTTACAAGGTTGAGAACCTAGGTTACAAGATGATAACACAGTACACACCTGAAGACAATGCAATTCTCTCATTCCTAGTGAGATATGTGACTTAAAGACCGCTAAGGGACATTCAAACACAGAAATAGGGGTTTGAGAAACACAGACGTAGGGAGGGGCCCCATAGTTTATGATTTAGTGAGGATAACTCATAGAAGTGATTTTTGTTTTCAGATCGCGCTTCTGAAAAGAAAATCACCTCTTTCAGGCAGGTTTCTACAATGCAAGGCTTTTATCATTTCCAATTATCTGTTTGCCTGAGTGGCACGGATTGCAAAACCGGTTCTTAAGAGTGGCTTAATCCTTGAGACAAAGAAAAGTCTCCCTTGCATATCCAAAAGAAAAGCCTTTTGGCTGAAAGAAAGAAGGGGGGTCACTTTGCCCTATTGCAGGTTAGGATTTCCCCCCCTCCTGCTTTTGTTGCCCTAGGTGCCTTAAGCTGCTAAGCAGGCAAGGCAAAGAGGTTTTGCTCACCATGCTTTCTCAAACTTTAAATGGTTCCTGCCCATGAACAGAGTGCAAACTGTTTAACACACAATGCCTGATATTTCACAGTGACATTACCACGCAGTTACACACAAGGAACACTTTTGCAATCATACTGTGGTCATAGAGACAAAGCTTTTGCAATCATACTGGTTCTTGCAGTCATACATTCAGTGGTGCACCACGCATACACACATTTATTTACGCATTTGCACATTCCTCCCCTGATCTGCAGTGTTCTATCCTGCACATGAGGAGATGACTTATACACAGCTGGCTATCACAACCATCTTGGTGCTTCTACTTAGGGGTGAGTTTCTCTGGGCTACTCCAAGGTGAGACAAGTAGGTTCTGCCTGTGCCTTGGGAGAGCTCGGGGTACTATTGCTGGGATGGTTCCTCTGGCATAGCCAGGGTGATGGCTGCCTCCTTTCGAGCCTGGGCCAGATGCATGCCGGAGGGCCGGATTCCTGGAACTCGGTGCTGTCTCGCCCTCCAGTGCCAGTGTGGCCATTTGGTCTTAGGCTTATTTGGACAACCTTTTGAAGATCTACCTGGTCTAGATTGGCATTCTCTTCTAAGATTTCTCATTTTTCCACACTGAAAGCAGGCGCCTTTGGGTTTTGGCACTGCTCGGCGCCTGAGTGTGGTAATGGGTCTGCTCTGGAGCCCTGCGTGGCCAGGGGCCATGCAGATTTCCGTGAGCAGTGAGTGCTGAGCAGGCAGGTAGACAATAGTCTGTCTGCCTGGACGTGTGTCTGCCTTCAGGCAGGCTGAACACAGCAGCTGGGTGTTAGCTAATTGTACTGCTGGCAATTTCCCCGTGAATGGATCTTCCTCCCCCATGCGCTGGATGGAACTCTTGGTAGTCTGAGAACTTTTAACTGTCAGAGAAGTGCCAGTGCCTCTCATGCCATGAATTCCTTCAGTGACGTCTGCAGCTGTCACTGAGGGAAAGCACCCTACACTACCCTGCTTGAGCTGAAATGATGGATAGAGAGCCGTTGGGGCTGATGACTCTGACTGCGCTGGGGGTTCCTGGGACTCTATCCGGACTGGGTCTACCTCTTCTAAGAGCTTCCTACACTTGCTCCATGTGCTGATTATGCTATCTGGAGCTCTCGGGGCTTGCTGAATGCAGGCTCCTCTCCTGTCCCAAAGTTGGAGGTTAAGCATGCCTGTCTCTGGATAAAGCAGACAATTATCCCCCAAGTACGCCAAAAGATCCGCTAACTTAGCGCTGTGAATGCGTGTATGGTATACCCTGGCCAGGGCCTTGAGTTCCATTAAGTGAACTGTCTGGTTAGCGGTCGGACATTGCCTCTGAGGACAAGTCCCCATATTACCTGCCGGTCCTTTGAAGTTTTCCTCCTCGGGATGAAGCGACGCATCTGAGCTTAGGTAACAGGTCTGGCATGATGAACCTCTGGGAAGGAACTCGGAATGTGGGCTGCTGCCACAGGCCCTCGGCGGCCTCTGCGCTGAAGTCAGGGTTTCACAGCCGACCCTGAGCGGAACGCGTTTTCCCGCTGAGCAAGCTACCGCAGAGCTTTGGAGCATGCTCTGCCTCTCTGGAATGCCTCGCTGCGTAGCTGTCACTCAGATCAGATGGCTTTCCGACCAGAGCTGCTGTGCTGTCCTCCGGGACGATTCGGACACGGTTCTGGCGTAGAACCGGACCGCAAAGATTGCTTACTCGTGAGTAAAATCACATCTCGGGGTCACCAGATGTTGGATCGGGGCCGCAAAGCGGCTGTTGGGTCCCGGAGGAGACTGGTCAAGCAATGAGACACGAGGCAAGATGGAGCGAAGACCAGTGATTTAATGAGGCAAATCATCAATATTTATCATGTACAGGCTGCATGCAAAAGAACTGTGATCTGGCAGAATCCATATGCCATGTTTACATGAGTTAATTGGGAAACTCTTCAGGGGAGTTAATTAACTAACTTAATCAATGACAGGGGAACTCCATTGTTCCAAGCTATCTGGGGTAAACATGTGGCTGGTATTGGTTTTAAGATTTAAGGTAATCCACAGATGCGAGATTACCCATTACATGACTAGCGAGTTAGTCATTAGCTTCCTATTGTCCGAACTACTTGTCAGGTCAGCTGTAGGTGAATTAAACCCTATCTAATATTCCGCTCCCCCAATTTCTGTCCCTTCAGGAACCCCTGGTAACAAGGTGATCACCCATCACCGGGGTTCTGTCAGGGCCAGTATACCAATTGTGTGCGCGGATACCACACCAATCATCCAATTCAAATTCTCAGTCTATTTTCCATTTTTAACAACATTACAAATATACCAATCATCTTTCTTTCTGCATTTTATCTGTATATTACCAAATCCAAAAGTCTTCAATTTTATAGTCAACATTTCATTATTATGTTTTAAAAAATCCATATTTCCTTCAATCTTATTACCCCAACACTTTCTAATTCTTTTATTAAGCCTTTTTAAAGATTGTCTGGAAATTTTTCTAGATCTGTTATAATATTCCTGGGCAAAATACCTTATATCAACATGGGATTTCTGTATCTTTTATTATTTTCTTATTTTCTTGTTTAAAATATCAGTTTTTATATATGCCACCCAATTTAGGTGATTCAATGTCTCCCCAAGTAAAATGGTTTGCTATAATATTAAGAACCATCATAATATGGGGTGTTATATAATTTCTTTTTAAATCTGGGATTCCTAAACTTCTTTCTTTCTGAGATACATACCACCATTTTTATTGGGGGAATACTTTTAAAGTTCTAAAATTTGAGCTTTCCTCTATCATCCCCCATAAGTTTCTTCTGCTACCATTTTGCTGGCACATAACAAATTTTGTAGCTATTTTTCAAATGCCTATCTTTGCTTCCCCCCAAAAAAACAAATACTTCCCCTCACATGCCTTTCTTCATGTTGCAAGATAAAAGACTTTTAAAATGCTTCCAGTTCTTCCTTCCTTCCTGTCCATGGAAATGACTGTAAATGCAGACAGTGCAGGCTCTTTGTCTGTAAAAAGAGATTAGCACTGAACCCTAGAGTTGGATACGACTGGCTTTCGAGCAAGGGTGACCTTTACTTCTGTATTCAGAAAGAGCAAGCCAGCATCTGTGTTCTTCAAAGTGAGACCCATTCAATGCAGTAGGGCAGGGGTTCTCAAACTTTTTAAGCCGTGGGCTGGACCACTACCCCTCAGTCAACTGAGCGGGCTGGACTGTTGGTTCCCCTGTCATAAACGCTGCCGTAAAACGTGTTCGCAGCTGTCATAAATGCATTTACAACAACCGCAGGCATTTACGGCTGTTGTAAACGCATCTGATTCCACTTCTGGTGGCGGAGGCAACATGGGCCACATGAAATGGTGCCACGGGCCGGGGCTGGCCAATGAGCCATAAATTGAGAACCAAAAGGTATAGTTAGCCTGCAGGTCTGCACCCCTGAACTCAACACTAAATCTTATTGAGATAAATGAGCCTTACTTCTGAGCAAGAGGGGATATCAGAATACCAAGGCCAGACTGTTGACAATATTAATATCAACAGTAAAGATGGCCCACAAAATTTCCTCTTGTAGTCAATCACTATCATTTCCCACCATTCACAAAGAAACATCAAGCAGGGAATAATCCAAGAACTTCACTCTTTCCCTTCATCAATTAACTACTTCTCTCCCCAAAACAAAGCATTTGTCATAAGTGTTTTTCAATTTCTCTAGGTATTTGTTGTTTGAGGCAGTGATTGGAAACATCAGTATAGTAATGTCAGTATACTAGTGCCAAAATATGCCAAAGAAGTGGTATGCATAGTGCTACTTCTATGTTTGAAAAGGATTCTGTGTGAGATATACAGCGTTATGAAAAATTAGTATTTTGGATCTAGCCTTCACAATCTCCCAGCCAGCATTGCCCAGTGAGTCGCTGTTAACCAAGCCCCACATGACCACTGAGTCTGTGGCAAAGATAATGTCTAATTATAGTTCCCTCCCCTACCTTGTCATATATTACTTCATTTTACCTTTAGATGTTTTCACATACCAGCTATGGTCACCATTCCTATTAACCAAGTGATTTACATTTTACCACACAGATATTATCAATCTGGTTATTTATGTCAGATGTTAGATCAACCCATGGGATTTCATCATAGTGGTATGTAGTTGCAAAGTACAGAAGAAGTAACGTTGAATTTTAAAATATAATGAAATTATCATTCTTATGACTATTGATGGATTAAAATACATGGTGAATGGAATTCTGTTAGTATAGCTATGTCTACAGCAGCTGTTCTCAACCTTTTAAAGCTGGGGGCGGGTCACACTCCCTCAGTCAGCTCCAGGGGCCGGATGGCCATTTTGCCCTACCACATGGCACTTCCTGGTGTGGTGGAGGCAATGGGGGACACATGAAATGGTGCTGCGGGCTGCATCCGGCCCACGGTCCACAGGTTAAGAATCCCAGGTCTACAGAAAATTGATGATGTCACTAGTGGGGGAGATTTTTGGAAATAAAGACTTCCACCTTCTCTCCTGCTGCTTTTCTGACTTGCAACTAATCTCTTTCATTGTGTGGGGGACATAAAAACTCAGGGAAAGGAAGAGGAAGTTTTCCATTAATGAAAATTATCAGTGGGGAAGATTTTCAGTAATGAAAGATTTTTTATCTTCTGTCCTGTAACTTCTACAGCTGCAATGTGATAAAAGAGATTATTTGCAAGCCAGAAGGCCATGTGAGAGAAGAATCTTTTCTTACCAATTTCCCCCCCATACTAGTGATGTGGTCACCCTTCCATAGACACAGGCAGAGTTAAAGGATTGCAGCAGTTTAAATTTCCCCCCCCTGAGAGTTTTGCCTGCCCAGTCTTATCCAAACCGTAGATGAGTTCTTTCTGGAGACAAACTCCACCGATATATGTAGCACTCACTCTCTTTGCAAATGGCTACTAGGAGGGGGTAAATTTGGAAATGACATTGCAATGTAATCATCTATAGTGTATTGCGGTTAAAATTGATTAAAATAATATTGACATTCCCCCAAGGGATTATACAATTATAAGTCAAGTCTCAAATGGAAAAAAGGGTTTTGAAAACTTGGCAGATGTCTTAATGAAAATGAAGCATTATACTAATATATTAGTGCTATTTGTATACTATTGACAGCCAAATTACTAAACCATATAAATTACAGTCCCAAACTATTGTTGACTTTTTATTGCGTAGTTTTATTTCCTTTTCTTAAGGAAACGTGTAATTAAATATTGTTTTTAAAATTGTTTAATTTGGGGTTTTGCTTCTGCTTCTCCATTTTTAGGGGGTTGGCATAGGAATGATTAATCTTTTTTTAGAGGACCTCTCGCTTTTGATTTGATTTTCTTTAACCAATGACAGCAATATTTTATTCTGCTCTCATTTAGCTTGATTACAGAACACATTCTGTATAATGCCATATGCTGTTAGTTGCAAACTTGGTGGTGGTGTTTTGTTTTTATATAAAAAAGTGGAATACTTGTGCCTTTGTATTCTTTTTATTAAATGGATTTGTGGGGCCTTTCCTTATGAACACTCCACAGAGGATTGTAGTCATACTAAAAAGTCTGAGTCACACAGGTAAAGATATATCATATCCACATTCAACAAACATAATCAATTATTTTCAGAAAGAGATTATGGCATGATTAGAAAGTTTGTCTGCAAAATGCCTTTTACACACACACACACACACACACACACACACACACACACACACACACACACACACACACACACACCTAAACATTCTGTACCAGTTATTGTCCTACAATATGCATTTCTGTTCCAATGCATATGGGATAAAACTACCTGCTGGCAAGTACACAATATTTTAGCCTTTAATTTTGAAAGTACACTGTATTTTAATACCCTTAAACAAAACTGTTATCAATTTTTATGGAGCAGTACATGAGCTGCTGATGGATAAATCGCCCAAGCATGGTTAAAGAGACCCTAATATCCAGATGGTACCAGATCCATTTAATTGTATCCTCTGACCTCATCTCACCTAAGCCTGCATTAAAGTCATAATACAGTTCAAGTGTAAAAATGATATAGTGTTTATTCATCCTGTTTATGGGAGGGAGAGACAAACACATAGTTAAATGCATATGTTGAAAATTAGTGTAGTAATTTGAAAAGGTTGTGTCAGATCAAACCTATTCTCGGTACTCTATCTGGCCTATTTAAAAAAAATAAGGAGAAAAATTCGAACAGCTCCTTCTATTGTGTGAAGGCATTTGGGAAAGATGGGGGAAATGCCTAGGAAAAGTATGAACAGGAAGGCAATGGCTTTAGTCACCACAAGCTATGAAGACTTATTCAATAACTGTTCCTTCTACTTTTAATTTGTACAATTGAAATAAAAGAAACTTTTATTATTTATGTATTTATTTATTAATCATATTTCTATGCTAAAAATCTTTTGACAGAAGAAAGCCATTCCCAAGGTTTTAATATCTCAGATTTATACCTCTTTATAAATCTATGGTGATGCCCCATCTGGAATACTGTGTACAGTTCTGGTCGCCATACCTCCAGAAGGATATTATGGAGCTGGAAAAAGTGCAGAGGAGAGCAACCAAAATGATTAGGGGACTGGAACACCTTCCTTACCATCTGAGGCTGCAACAGTTGGGCCTTTTCACTCTTAAACGATGGCGTCTAAGAAGTGACCTGATTGAATTTTCTAAAATCATGCACGGTGTGGACAAAGTAGATAAGGAAAAACTGTTTTCCCTATTGCATAACACTAGAACTGGGGGGCACTCCATGAAACTTTTGGGTACTAGCATACCTGTCAACCGCGGCTCCGGACAATCTGGGACCTGCGCAGAACGGTTCTGCGCAGGTCGCTTTTTACGCATGCATAAAAGCCTCTACGCATGCGTAAAAGCGACTTGCACAGAACCGTTCTGCGCAGCTTGCTTCTATGCATGCGTAGAAGGCTTTTACGCATGCATAGAAGGCTTCTATGATCCCCTTCTGCACAGAAGCCTTCTACACGTGCGTAGAAGGCTTCTAGGATCCCCTTCTGCACAGAAGCCTTCTACGCATGTGTAGAAGGGTTCTACGCAAACGTAGAAGGGTTCTACGCATGCGCAGAAGCAAGCTGCGCAGAAGTGATGCACAGTAACGCCTTTTCCCCGCTGCCAAATTCCGGGGTTTCGGCAGCTCCGGGTGGGAAATGGCGAAAATCGGTGCCGAAAAACAGGAAATCCCAGCCAATCCGGGAAGGTTGACAGGTATGGTACTAGTTCTCAAACAAATCAGAGAAAGTACTTTGTCACCCAGAGGATTACTGGTCTATGGAACTCCCTGCCAGAAGAAGTGGTGACAGCTGTCAGTCTTGACAGCTTTAAGAAAGGATTAGACAAGTTCATGGAGGACAAGGGTATCAATGGCTATAATTATGGATACTTAAGGACAACCTCGGGGTTGGAGAGATAGGCAGGATATCTCTCAATGCCATTTCCAGGGAATCCTAAGCAGGTGAAGGCATCTGCTTGGGAATACCCTGAAGGAAATGGTGAGCCACTGTGTGAGACAGAATGCTGGACTGGATGGGCTTCTGTGGCCTGTTCCAGCAAGGCTGTTCTTATGTTCTTAAGAGTACTCAAATCACCAATGCTCACCTCTGGTTCCATTTTCTTTAGAGTAAAAGGCATGACAAAAATTGTCAACAACTTAATTGCCAATTATTTAATGAGTTTTTGTTTGGAATTATAGGAAATATGTCGGAACCACAAGAATGTTTATACTAAAATAAGAGTATTGATTTTTTTTTAAAAAAATGGAAAACTCTTTTTTAAAAATAAGTTGTTAATTTGGAATAAATATAGACAAATATTTATTCCATTAATTCCCCCACTATATCCCATAGTACAGCTGGAGAAATGTTCAGAAAACCTGAAAAGAAATGTGGAGTATGTATTAAGAAGGAAAATGTTACAGTAGAACCCCTAGTTATGGGGGGGGGGAGTCCATTCCGTAAGCTTTTGCTTAAATCAATTGTTTTTGTAACTCGGAACAAACCGATAGGAAAAATTATTTTCTTACGTAACTCGAAGCAAATCCGTAGGAAAAATGAATTTTTTATGTAAATCGAAGCAAACCCATAGGGAAATGAATTTTATGTAACTCAAAGCTAACCCATGAGAAAAAGAATCTTTATGTAACTCGAAGCAATCCCATAGGAAATCGTGTAAATCGGGACATGGTTTTAGCACAAAATCATTATGTAAGTCAAATTTTATGTAACTTGAGGCATTTGTAAGTCGGGTTTTACTGTATTAGAGTAAATAATTGACTAGAAAGCTGGGGAATAAAGAACAAAAATGTTTATACGGTATGTCCAAATGGTACTGGTGGGGGAGACACGTCCTGTATAATTGGATTGTTTATGTTGTGTTTATGTTTTATTATTTTTAGATATGTAAATTTTTGTTTATATATTTGTGGGGTTTTGATTTTTTTAAATTCACTCTACCAATTCATGTGTGTATTTATTTAGTACACATATCTCACCTTTCTTCCACAGTACAGTGGTACCCTGCATAATGAACGCTTCGTATAATGATAGATTAGCACAACAAAATTTTCATTATACCCCGCTTAACAGAAACCCCGCATAATGAACATTTTCTTTTTGTTATGCGGGGTATCACCCATTTGAATTGCACAATAAAAAAATGCATAATGAAGAGCTCTGTGGAACAGAGCTTTTTTGTAATGTGGGGTTCTACTGTAGTGATATAGGGCAATTCCTTTGTTAATTTTAATGAGTTATATTTACAGGTATAACACTGGGAGTACATCTGAAAATCAAATGAAGCACTCAAGTTTTAATCTCATAATTTTACTTGTTTGGTTGTTCTTCTTTAATGGATCATGTCCTACCAGAACTCTCTCAAGAGCTCATGTCTCTCAAAAAACAATTCAAAATGTTATTCTTCTTTTCTTGTTTCTGTTACTTCCAAGGAGGAGACACTTCACCAATGATATTCTTAAGGAATCTGATTCTTAAATTGGCACACATAGATGACTTCTTCTAGCTACAACTTCTCTGACAAGGGTTTAGTGAATGACCTCATTCTCCAACTGACACTATAGTACAGTATAGAACTTAATCTTCAGCTTCTGACTGATCAGCAAAACAGACCCAGCCCAAAAAAAAACCAACAACAATACACACACACACACACCCCTGACCAAAAAACTCAAGAAAATCTCCAAAAGTATAATTATATCATAAACTCAAAAATTCATTTCCTTCATGGACAACTTGAGAGAGTTTATTGTTCATGGAGCTAATCATCACACACTTAATATTTAGGGCATTTTTTATTTTTCTTCCACATCCAATGTCCATGTGAGGGCAATGTCAGCAGTTTATTTAAAATAAACTCTAAGTGGTACATTAACAACAGATTTAAACCTTAAACCAGAATTTGGAGCTCTCTGCATTGCACATTGAAGAACATCAAGGATCCATGTGGCAAAAACACTTCTCATATTCCTTGATTGATCTTTGAGGTTTCTGAGTACTCTATTCACATTAGCCCATACCATGAGAGTTCTTCAGACACCTATCTTTTGTTTTAGTTGTCACAGGACTTGGGATCAAAGAAAATCATTCCTGAAAGATTTTAACAGAATACAGTATAGGGTTATCCACCTTTGTAGCTCATTCTTAAAGAGCCTGGAGGCATCAACTTAAAGATTGTTCCCCATTATTAAATGAAGATGTCATCAGGACTATCTGTCCTTCCAGCTTCTGAGATAAGAAATCGGGGAAACTGTGCATACTTCAATTATGAATTTTATTTTGGGACATTCCATTTTTCTAAAGCATCTCAAATCTTTATAGCTTTATTCTAAGTCAAGATTTGTTATTTTGTTTCATTGACTGCAACTCATATCTGAGAATGCAATTTTTTCCCAGAAGCAGGAAAAATATCACTGGCATGAAATTGTTTAAGGTGGATTCCAGCTTGCCATGAAGTGTTCCACACACTATAATCACGGAGCCATCTCCTGTGGCACACATGAAATGAGACATGCAGGATTTAATAATAATAACAATAATGAGAAATTTGAACTTGAACCAGACATCCTGGAGAGTGAAGTCAGAAAGGCCCTAAAAAGCACTGCAAACAACAAAGCTAGTGGAAATGATGGTATCCCAGTTGAATTTTTCAAATCCCTAAAAGATGATGGAATCAAAATACTGCAACCAGTATGTCAGCAAATTTGGAAAACAAAACAGTGGCCACAGGATTGGAAAAGATCAGTGTATGTTCCAAACCCCCCCAAAAGGCAATGCCAAAGAATGCTCTAATTACAATTGCGCTCATCCCACATGCCAGCAAGGTGATGCTCAAGATAATACAGGATAGACTTCAGCAACATGTGGAGAGAGAACTACCAGAGGTGCAGGCCGGTTTCAGAAGAGGCAGGGGGACTAGAGACCACATTGCCAACATACGTTGGATCATGAAGAAAACAAAAGAATACCAGAAACAAGTATACTTTTGTTTTATTGACTGCACCAAGGCTTTTGACTGTGTGGAACACAACAAAATGGGACAAGTAATTAAAGAGATGGGAATACCAGAACACCTCATATGCCTCATGAGAAATCTGTACACGAACCAAGAGGCAACAGTTAGGACAGAGCATGGAATGACGGAGTGGTTTGGAATAGGAAAAGGAGTAAGACAAGTTTGCATTTTATCACCCTGCTTATTCAATCTATACACAGAGTACATAATGCGCAATGCAGGAATGGAGGAATCACAATATGGGATCAAAATTGCTGGGAGAAACATCAACAATCTGAGATATGCAGACAATACCACCCTGATGGCAGAAAGTGAGGAAGACCTAAAGAACCTCTTGATTTGACTGAAGGAGGAAAGTGCAAAAGCTGGCTTGAGACTTAATATCAAGAAAACCAAGATAACAGATTTTACTTTCCTGGGATCTAAGATCACTGCAGATGGCGACTGTAGCTATGAAATAAAAAGACGACTGATTATGGGGAGACAAGCTATGAGAAACCTGGGGAATATAGTGAAAAGCAGAGACATCACCTTGAAAACAAAAATTCGCATAGCCAAAGCAATGGTATTCCCAGTGGTAATGTATGGGTGTGAGAGCTGGTAATGTATGGGTGTGAGAAGGGGGCGTCCAAAGATGAGATGGCTAGATGGTATTGTAGACGCAATGGGCAAAGAGCTGGGCGGGCTGAGGAGGATGGTGGAGGATAGGGGTGCCTGGAGGAAAATGGTCCATGGGGTCACATTGGGTCGGAATTGCCTGTGCGACTGAACAACAAGGATTTGATACCAGGACTGACTGCCGCAGCCTTGAGGATATGGACAAGGTGTGCCTTCACAGCCAATCCATCTGGCATGGCGTCTTCCACCTCCATGACCGTTGGGAATCAGAGTTCCTCCTCCGCTCATTTTGCCATTGGGCCCAATATGATGGTTTCCAGTCGTATTACCCCACCTAAAGGGGCTTATCTATCCATAGCCATTGGCCCCTTTAGGGAGTCAGGTTAGTTAACTGCCACCTGACACTCAGTGTTGAGTTGCTGGCTGTATGTTCTACTCCATTACCATAGCGGGATGTCCGGCCAGACATGTTATTTATTTATTTATATTTTATATATTATATTTTATTTATATTAACATAATTTAGAGGATGTTGGTGCCAGAAGGCAATAAAATACAATAAATGTTGCAATTATGATGCCATCCACTCTAATTGCAATACTTGATTTCAAAATCCTCAAATCAATAAAGTTTGTGAGGGTTAAGGACTTGCTCCCCCATCCAATGCAATGGAATCCCCTACTTGGGTTAGTCGGCCGAGGTGGGGGGAGGGGGGAGTTTGGGTTGGAATGCCCACCTCATGAGAGCTGCTACCAGTTTCCCACAAGGGAAACCAAGGGAAATCTACCCACCCACCCCCACCCCACCCCCATGGATTTGCATCAAGGCAGTGCATGCCCCTTGATGCTTCAGTTGTATGGCAAATCCAGTTTTGTGCTGGGATAGGGCCAACTAATCTATGGAGCTGCTCCCTATTGTATGCTAACACTGTGGTGCTGCAGCATTTTTCCACTAAACTGTTCATGACTTTTAATATGTATGCATTGGATTTGTGTGGATGGGGGCCATAGGGTGTCCTAAGTGTCTTGCATGGCCCTGAAATTTAAAGGTTAAGTGTTTGTGCCAGGAAAAAAATAAAACACAATAAATGCTGCAAATGTGATGCCATCACTCTAACTGCAATTCTGTTTTTCAGTGGCACAGATGGTTCATGGACCACAGCACACCAGGCTCCTCTGTCATCTACCATCCTCTGTAGTCCACCCAGATCTATATCCACTGAGTCAACAATGCTGTGTAACCATCTCATTCTTGCCCCCCCTTCTCCTTTTGTCTTTAATCTTTATTAGCATCAGGGTCTTTTTCAGTGAGTCCTCTCTTCTCATTTGGTGGCCAAAGTACTTGAGCTTCAGCTTCAGTATTTGTCCTTCCAAGGAGTAGTCAGGGTTGATTTCCTTTAGGATTGACTGATGTGATCTCCTTGCAGTCCAGGTACTTTCAAAGGTCTCCTCCAAAACTGAACACATAACTGACCCCAGACTTTTTTGATTGCAACAAAGTCTCTGGGCTTCGCAGAATGGCGAGGAACGAAGGGATCTTTTCTCCAGGCCCTTCTGAAACTGCAGACCCGGCACATGGGCCAGCAGCAATGGCAGAAACAGCCACGGGGGCATTTTTTTTACGATGCCCGTGGCTGTTTCTACTGCTGCTGCTGCCCTGTAGCTGGGTCCACAGGCTCTGGAAGGGTCTGGAGGAAAGATCCCTTTGGCACCCACTGGTTTCCCCCAAACCAAGCTGGGGATCACAGTGTCTGATCCCCGGCTTGGTTTGGGAGAATGCGCATTAGTGCGCCCGCCTGCTTTCCCCTAAACTAAGCTGAGGATCACAGCGTCTGATCCCTGGCTTGGTTTGGGGAAAAACGGGTGGGTGCGCCCACATGCATTCCTCCAAACCAAGCCGGGGTGAAGACGCTGCGATCCTTTACTGTATGGGACCAAAGACAACAGAACAGCCGAAGGGTTGGCTTAACACAGGTTTATTGCATAGGGATCTGGTGGAGCATGAGGTAATGGCGGTGATACATCTCTTTATATACAGTGGGGTTATACATTTGAATCTTGTAGCACGGTAGCTCATTGGCCGCTACCTGCGAGGCCTCGCCCAGGCACGCCTCTCTTCAGTAGTTCTTCTTTCCTGCTGCTGAATGCGGGGAAGGTTTTTTCCCGCGGCTGTCCGTGATTGAGCAATGTGAACCATGTGAGATTGAACGCTCGCAGCTGCCCTCTATGGGCTGCTTGCTCGCGTTCCTTTACAGCTGCAATACATTGTAATTGGGGTGGTTACATTCTGACAGTACAAGACATGCATACACAACATCCCTCCCCCCTAGGATGGGACGAAGTCCCGCAACCAATGTGGCTTGCCGCACATTCGCTTGGGGCGCGCTTGCGCCTGCCCTAGTACCGGAGAGCCTGTGATCCCTGACTCCGTGGGTGCTTGTCCTGCAACGGGAAACGGGGATTCATTAGTGGCTCTGTGGGGCGTCTGTGCCTGCCTTGCGCTGGGGGAAGGGAATGGGATGAACAACTGGGAAGTGAACCCCTGTCTGTTTCCCTCGGACCCCGGGGACCCTCCGATCGTGAACCGCGGGACCGATGAGGATGCCCTTGTGGTTCTGCTCCCTTCTGTCCCCCGCTCGGGGGACCTTGAGACTGTGGCGGACGGCCTCGCCGTTGCCTCCTGCCTTGGGGGTGTCGGTCTCCGGGACATTGGCGCTATGTTGCACTCTAATTCACAGGGGCTACTGGGACTGGAAGTACCAGGGGCTGAACTGAAACCCCTCTTTTCGCTAGGACGGGTGGGGGACCACTCCGCTAACTCCCCCTGGCACTGTAAATCAAGGTCTAAACTTCTTGGGGAATCTGTATTTCTGGGACGCTCCCGGGGGATGTGTGTGGGATCGGGGCTCTTCCTTTCCGCCGCAAACTCCCGCAAAAGATTTCTGAGGATCGATTCCCTTTCCTCTCCCCTTGGTGGGGACCCATGTTCCCCTTTCCCTCCCCCTTGGGTTAAGCGGGTGGGGGAGTACCCTAACGCTGATTCGTTGCTACTCTCGTCTTCGTCCTGCTTTCCGGGGACCCTCCGCCTGAGTTGATCTGCGTGCCGCCTCCACAGGAGGCCTGTATTGGTCTCCACGCGGTATGAGACGGGGCCGGTTTGTTCTATTACAATGCCGGGCACCCAGGCTGGTCCCCCGCTGGCGTAGTTCCTGCAATGCACGGGGGCGCCTACGCTAAAACTCTTTGAGGAATCCATCTCTACATTTCGCCCTTTGTCTTCTACTCTGGTGGGATCTAGCCTGGAGATTACCGTAGCCAGCTTCCTGCGCATTAGCAATTCCGCGGGGGAGTACCCTGACGCTAAAGGGGTGACCCTGTACCGTAGCAGGAATTGGCATAGTTGTCGGTCTAGATCTCCGGAGCCCATGCGCCGTAGCGCGTCTTTAGTGGTGCGCACGAGGCGCTCTACTTGGCCGTTGGTGGCCGGGTGGAAAGGGGCGGAGGTGATGTGCCGAATGGCATTGAGATCCACGAATTCCCTGAACTCGGCGGACGTAAAGCAGCTAGCGTTATCGCTGACGAGGGTGTCGGGTAAACCGAACGTGGAAAAGACCCTCCGTAACTGTTTAACTGTGGTGGCCGAGGAGGTGCTCGAGACTGGGATGACCTCCAACCACTTTGAGAACGCATCCACCACTAGGAGGAAGAGCGTTCCCCTGAACGGCCCTGCAAAATCTACGTGTACCCGGGACCAGGGCCCCCTCGCTGCGTCCCACTCTCTATGTGGCAGACGAGCCTCTTCTGGCCAGGAGCTTTGGCACGCTTCGCAAGTGCCGACCATGTGCTCAATGTCGGCGTCTAGCTGCGGCCACCAAAAGTAACTACGGGCTAGAGCCTTCGAGCGGACGATCCCCGGGTGGCTGACGTGCAGCAGCTTAAGCACCCTCGGCCGGAGGGACGTGGGAATCACTACCCGCTGCCCCCACAACAGGCAACCCCTCTCTAGGGACAACTCTAGTTTCTTTTTGAAAAATGTGTCGAATTCCGCTGCTGGGGAAGACACGGGCCACCCTTTCTGTACCCAGGAGCAGACTGTGGCTAACGTTTTGTCCTTGCCGGTCGCTTTGGCGATGTCGGCCGGTACTACTGGAGGGGAGTCTAGGACCTCTATCATTAAAACCTGGTGGTCTCTCTCTTCCTCGCCCACGTGGCAGCAATCCCGGGGAATGGGGGACCTCGACAGGGCATCCGCGTGGCTGATCTCCTTTCCAGGCCGGTATACCAACGCGTGCTGATACGCGTTGAGAAAAATGGCCCACCTGAGCATTCTCGGGGACAGGATTTGGGGTGTGGGCTTATCTGCGGTGAAAATGCCTAGCAAGGGCTTGTGGTCAGTCACTATGGTGAAGGGGCGGCCATACACGAAATCATGAAATTTCTTGGTCCCCGCAATTATCGCTAGTGCTTCCCTGTCTGTCTGGGCGTAGTTTCTCTCCGCTTGGGACAAGGACCTAGAGTAAAACGCTATCGGGGCCTCCCTCCCGTTCTCCAGCACGTGGCATAACACCGCCCCCACCCCCACCGGGGATGCATCGCAAATCAGGACCACTGGGCGTTTGGGATTGAAGTGGGTCAGTACAGCATCTGATGCCAGGAGTCGCTTCAGGTCATTGAAAGCCTTCTCGTGGTCGTCGCCCCACTTCCATGCCTCGTCCTTTTTTAACAATTTGTGTAGCGGTTCCGCCACGGCTGCCTTCCGAGGAAGGAAGGAGTGGTAGAAGTTGAGCAGCCCAAGGAACGACTGCAGCTCGGGCTTGGAGGTGGGGCGAGGGGCCTTTTTGATGGCGGCCACTTTGGATTGGGATGGCCTTATTCCCTCGGGAGTAATGCGGAACCCTAGAAACTCGACCTCGGTTGCGAAGAAGACGCATTTGTCCTTTCGCAACCGCAACCCCGCCTTTTCGAATTTTTCTAGGACCCTTCCCAACCTTTCTGCCAATTCTGCCCGGCTCCCCCCTGTAATCAATACGTCATCAAAGTAGGGTAACACCCCCTCTAGTCCCTTTAGGAGGCGTTCCACGAGTGATTGGAAAATCCCGGGCGCCGAATTCACGCCGAATTGGAGGCGCGATACTTGGAACGCCCCTTTGTGTGTGACTATGGTCTGCGCAGCAGCTGCGGCGGGGGTGACCGGGAGCTGCTGGTAGGCTTGGGCCAGGTCGAGCTTAGCAAAACACCTCCCCCCGTGCAACCTGGCCAACAAGTGGCTGACTACCGGCACCGGATACGCATTAGGGCGGATCGCCTTATTGATGGTGCACTTGTAATCAGCGCATATGCGGACCTCCCCGTTGGCCTTGAGTGCTGTTACAATTGGAGTTTCCCACTCCGCAGAATCAACAGGAACAAGAATCCCCTGGCCCACCAATTTCTCCAACTCCGCCTCTATTTTGTCTTTTAGGGCGAAAGGCACCCTGCGCGGTTTAAGTCTGATTGGACGTACTCCAGGGTCCAGGTCGAAAGTCACTGGGGGGCCCTTGAACTTTCCGAGTCCTTTTTTAAAAACTTCGGGGTGCGCCTCACACACGCTCTGTATTGGATCAGTCCCGGCGGCGTGTACTCCCACGGCGTGCACCCCCCCGATGAACAACCCCAGGGGCTGAAACCATTGAGTCCCGAGGAGGCTGCATTTACCTCCTTTGAGGACGACTAGGGGAAGCGTTGCAGCGCGCTTTTTGAACTGGACCTGGAACTTCCCAACCCCCAGTACCGGGATGCGGTTCCCTTGCACGTCCTTTAGTGTGGCCCTCAACGCCTTGAGCTTGGGCCGCACGTGGGGGGCTATCTTTAGGAACTCTCCCTGAGAGATAATAGAGTAAGAAGAACCCGAGTCCACCTCCATCCTAACAGGGGCCCCTTGTATTACTACCTCGACGAAGTATCGGGGATGCTCCGTGGAAACGCTGAAAACCGGAGCGTCGTCCTCGCTGTCGTCGGAGATGCGTCCGACGCCGTCCCGCTTCCTCGTGGTCCGGGTGCCGTGGTCCTTGGGCCTCGTGGTGCGGTCCTGCCTCGCCGAGCGGTCTGGGGAACTCCTCTTGGCCTCACGCCGCTTCCGGCAGACCTTGGCGATGTGCCCGCGCCGGCCGCAGTTGTGGCACTCGGCCTTGCGGAACGGGCATTTGGCGCGGGCGTGGGCGGCGCCGCAGCCGTCGCAGCGTCGGCCATCCTTCTGGACCCGCCGGACATCCTCGTCGTCGCCGCTCTCCGTGGACGAGTTCGAAACCCGCCGGGCCGCGCGCACCGAGCTCTCTGCCTTGGCGGTTTTTGGTCGCCAGTCCTGGAGCTCTTGCACGCCGGCCGTCGTGGCTTCCGCGGCCTGCGCCGTGTCGAGGACCTGTTGCCACGTGGGAGGCGGCTCCTGTTTCATCAGCGCGCGCTGGGTCTCGGTGTCCCTCAGGCCGCAGAGCAGGCAGTCGCGGAGGGTGACTTCTGGGGTCTCCCACTTGCAGGGGCCGGCGGCCAGCCGCAGGGCCGCGGCGAACTCGGCGACCGATTCCCCGGGCGCTTGGACTCGCCTCCAGAACGCGCTCCGAGCGGGGAACATCGCTATCGCGGGCCGGAGGTGGGCGCGCAACACAGCCAGAAGCTCTTTGGCTTTGTAGTCGCTCACCCTCCTCGGCGCGATCAGGTCCACCAGAGTCCTTTTTGTTTCGTGTCCGAGCATGCGGACGAAGATGGCCCTCTTCTTGTCTTCATCTGAGACTTCGAGCTCCACCAGCGCTCCGTTGAAGTCTATCTCAAACAGCTCCAAGTCTCCCGGCTTCCTGATCTCGTAGCCGGCGCATGTCTTGGTCCCGTGGGCAGCCATTTATCCCACCTTCGTCGCCAGTTTACTGTATGGGACCAAAGACAACAGAACAGCCGAAGGGTTGGCTTAACACAGGTTTATTGCATAGGGATCTGGTGGAGCATGAGGTAATGGCGGTGATACATCTCTTTATATACAGTGGGGTTATACATTTGAATCTTGTAGCACGGTAGCTCATTGGCCGCTACCTGCGAGGCCTCGCCCAGGCACGCCTCTCTTCAGTAGTTCTTCTTTCCTGCTGCTGAATGCGGGGAAGGTTTTTTCCCGCGGCTGTCCGTGATTGAGCAATGTGAACCATGTGAGATTGAACGCTCGCAGCTGCCCTCTATGGGCTGCTTGCTCGCGTTCCTTTACAGCTGCAATACATTGTAATTGGGGTGGTTACATTCTGACAGTACAAGACATGCATACACAACAGATCCCCAGCTTGGTTTGGGAGAAAGCGGGTGGGTGCACTCTCCCCCAGCTTCCCCAAAGGAAGCCGGCTTTTTAAAATATTGTGTGATAAATGTATCACATAACGTTAAAAATCAGATAATGCTAAGACTCGTGGAACCAAGTTTTAGCGTTACCCGGGGTATTACTGTACAATGATCGTGAACTGCTGAGGGCTGCTGTTACATATCAAACAGGAAGACTGCAAAATATGGCAGCAATGGGACAGCTGCCATCACCTCTGGCTCTAGAATGTTTGCCGGGGTGTTTTTTGATGTGTTTGTAAAGGACCCTGAAGAAAACACTGCAGGATGGCTGGTTTTGCAGTACAGTACAGTATTTGGTTTTTGATCCATAGCAGCAGCTATTTAAAGGTAAAAGCCATACTTCATGATAGTTGGGATAGACCCACTGACTGATTTAGGTCCTACTCACTTTAGAGAGCAAAATGGATCTAATCCTAGAATTATCTCATAAGCCTGGTCCATGGTTCATGTAGTCCTCTAGCTACAGTTAGATGAGTAGCCCCCACCTGTGCACAGTGTGCACTTTGTTGTATTTTGTTGTGCCATTGCGTTGTTCAGTCTCACCGCCTTCAATTACTGGTCTGTGGTTGTTTGGCATGAAGCTGGTCCATAGTTGGGGACCCCTGGCCTACGGCACTGAAACACGACCGATAGACATGCTCCCCATCTTTACATATCACACTGACAGCATAGGAAAAAAGCCCTTCTGGTTTCAAGAAATAGATGTCCCCCAGAAGCCCAGGAGAGGAAGCCACTTTGGGGGCAAAAAGAGGGGGAACCCTGGTTGCTCTCCTTCTATCCAACAAGGCAAGCGGTGTACAAATTCCTTCATGCCTACCCTGCCCCTTAACCTTCTGGCACTGCTGTTTGATGGCTATGGTTTGAAAACAGATAGTCTTGACTTGGAAACAGAAACTTTTGTCCAGACTATAATCCTCCAAGCTTCCTACTTTCCCATTCAATAAAGGCCCATTGTGGTTTGTTGCATGATGGATCCTCATCCACATGTTAGCCCCAACAGTCCTTTTGCTTTTGTCATCCAGTCAATGATTTCTGAAAGCAGGCGATAGTTTTACAAAACCCAAAGTGGCAATTTTTCCTTCTAGGACTTGAATCCACTGGAGGGCTTTAAATTAGCTTATGGGAGCACTAGATTTTTCTGATATCTTAATGTGAGGGTTGTAACGCTTTTTGCTTCACCCCTTAATACCACAATTGCTAGTGAGTGAGCTGGGCTGACTTTTTGGATCTGATGATGCTCTTGTTCGGTGCTGCTTCCTTCACATCTGGTCGCCAAAGAGTCACTCCGTCACCCTGCAGCCTGCTAATGAGATCCCCCATTTAATTAATACCATAAGAATTTTAATTCTGACTGAATCAATTTAACGTGATGTGATTTTGTCAGCTCTATTCCCCAAGTAAAAAGTGAGCCTGATGCTTATTACATACATCATTTCACGGGCTCTGCATTCCCTGCTGACTTAAACAAATTCTAATTAAGACTAATTAAAGCATCATTTATGAAAGCGCTTGTGATAGCTATGCAAACATTCTGGGTGGGTATGCTTTGCATAATAATTATCCTAGTTAATATTAAGGCTCAGTCGTTGGCAATTAGATCTTCCTTGGAACAGAGAGTTGCTCTGAATTTAGCCCTTTTTTAGACTTGGCAATTAATAACCAAAAATAGTGTGAAATTTATAGAGTAGCTTCATTAAATAAAATATATTTAGAAGTTGTAGCATTGTTTGCATTTTTTTCCTTCTGGGCAAACATAATTTTAAACCAGGTGACAGTTATTAAAATAAAAATATATTGCACCTATAGTGTTTCTTAGAAATTTATTATAAACCTGTAAAAGGGTATGCACGGAGGTGGGGGAAGATAACGTTTAAAAGATGCAGAGTGTGAGATCTGTTAGGTTATTTCACTGTATTTCACCTTCAACATCCACCTACTCCTCCCCCCAAATCAAGATTATATAGTCCAAAATGCAAAATGTGTTTATTTTTTATATCACATCCAAATAAGGTTTAAGAGAAAAACACCTTTACAGGGGAATTTGAGATCAGCTTTAAATTTCCCATCAAAGACTCTGCGGTTTAAAAGGTGAAATAAAGCAGGGAGAAAAGGAAAGATGAATTATAGCAACAGAGTGAATTATAGTGATTATTGCTAGGTGCATATATGCAAAAAGAAATGTTACGTGACACATAGAGACGTCTGGGAAATTAAACATCCTGCATTTATATTATGTGCTTCTTGGGTGTATATTATATCCTCGGTAGTCAGAGTAGTATGTCGGATAGGCCGGCTCTTTCCCACCTTCTTTTTAAGCAGTAGTTATCGTCTAAATCATGGTTTGAAATTTGTTTACATAACCAGGCATGCACACATGCTGAGATCACTATGCCTTACAAATGAGTAAAGACAAATGTTATCCCTTCACTACTTTAGAGGAAAAGGAAAGGACCTTATTGCTCGCCCAAATGGAAGAGAGACTCAAGCTTTAAGTGTTACCCTTTGCGGTTGAAAATCAGCTACAGAAAGTCTGGTGGGAACAGTACCTTTGCTTTTATTACTTATTAAATTAGTCTGGCTAGGTTATCCTGCTATGGCAATAGAGTAAACCATACTGCCAGCAACTCAATGACAAGCATCAGGCAGTGGTTAACTAACCTGGCAGCCCTGAGGACTAGCGGCCTTGGTGAAGTCCACAGGGAAGGGTGATGTTCCCCAAGTGGATTAGATCCCACTTGAATCCATCCTGATGAAGGGCAGCAACTTCATCAATACTGGTCTGTGGCTGAGGAGGATTTTGTGTGCCAAAAGGGCTCAGGACAATAAAATGATTCACAGAGCTGGATCAATGGTACAGGGACCATGCTGCAATGCGGAAGGCAAGTGAAAAGCCACTGCATTATATTTATGCCACCGGCTCCCGGGAGTGGAGGCAGGTGGGAGAGCCACCGCCCCCCCACAGCTGACTTCGCTCTCTGGGCCGGCCCGCCCAGAGAGCAGAAAAGGAGGAGATGCCGCCGTCGCGGAGAGGGACTCCCTGTCTCGCCCAGGAGCCCATGCCACCGGCTCCCGGGAGTGGAGACAGGTGGGAGAGCCACCGCCCCCCCCCCCCCCACAGCTGACTTCGCTCTCTGGGCCGGCCCGCCCAGAGAGCAGAAAAAGGGGAGATGCCGCCGTCGCGGAGAGGGACTCCCTGTCTCGTCCGGGAGCCCATGCCACCGGCTCCCGGGAGTGGAGGCAGGTGGGAGAGCCACCGCCCCCCCACAGCTGACTTCGCTCTCTGGGCCGGCCCGACCAGAGAGCAGAAAAGGAGGAGATGCTGCTGCCGCGGAGAGGGACTCCCTGTCTTGCCCGGGAGCCCATGCCACCGGCTCCCGGGAGTGGAGGCAGGTGGGAGAGCCACCGCCCCCCCACAGCTGACTTCGCTCTCTGGGCCGGCCCGCCCAGAGAGCAGAAAAGGAGGAGATGCTGCTGCCGCGGAGAGGGACTCCCTGTCTCGCCCGGGAGCCCATGCCACCGGCTCCCGGGAGTGGAGGCAGGTGGGAGAGCCACCGCCCCCCCACAGCTGACGTCGCTCTCTGGGCCGGCCCGCCCAGAGAGCAGAAAAGGAGGAGATGCCGCCGTCGCGGAGAGGGACTCCCTGTCTCGCCCGGGAGCCCATGCCACCGGCTCCCGGGAGTGGAGACAGGTGGGAGAGCCACCGCCCCCCCCCCCCACAGCTGACTTCGCTCTCTGGGCCGGCCCGCCCAGAGAGCAGAAAAAGGGGAGATGCCGCCGTCGTGGAGAGGGACTCCCTGTCTCGCCCGGGACCCCATGCCACCGGCTCCCGGGAGTGGAGGCAGGTGGGAGAGCCACTGCCCCCCCCCCACAGCTGACTTCGCTCTCTGGGCCGGCCCGCCCAGAGAGCAGAAAAGGAGGAGATGCTGCTGCCGCGGAGAGGGACTCCCTGTCTCGCCCGGGAGCCCATGCCACCGGCTCCCGGGAGTGGAGGCAGGTGGGAGATGCTGCGGGTTGTCCTGGCTGGCCCCCCGGGATGCCTCGCTACCATCTTCTTATTGTTGGCTAGGACTTGGGGCCAGCAGCGGCGGGCGGCTGGACTTGCCATGGTCTGGGCCTCAGTGGAGGCGAGGAGGCTGGTCGGCTTGGAGCTCCAGGACTTGTGCACGCTTTTGTCCCACCCATCTCCCTTCTGGAAGGACTAAAAGGGCTGTGCTGGGTATATTTTTATATTGTTATTTGACGTTTTGAAATTTTTTTATTTTTATATTGTGTACTCTTTGATGTGATTAATTGATGTTTAGGATTTTATTGTATTGTACCTTATTTGATGTATTGTTAGAAACTGTATTATAGTGCACATGTAGTGCATATTGTAGTATATATATTTCTGTAATTTTTGCGGACAGAGATTTGTAATTGGACTTTTGGTGATTGATTTTTTGCTGTATTTATTGTATGTTATATTACTATATTTTGTATTATTGTCCGCTATGTAAACCGCACTGAGTCAGGTTCGCCTGAGTGAGCGGTATATAAGCGTGAAAATTAAATTAAATTAAATTAAATTAATTTATTTATAGTCATATTTGTATATGCCGCCCACTCAGGCAGAACCCGACTCAGGGCGGCATTACAACAATTCTAAAAATACATAAAAAACATTATAAAACCCACATCCCACCCCATTTAAAAACCCATATCCCACCCAACCCCATCCACCTACTATACAAAAGGAAAGAAGAGAGAGTTCTTATAAAAGCCAGCAGGCGGGCACCATAGTCCCATTCACAGGACAGTCTTCATGGCAGATCGCCAAGATGATCGCCAATATTTGGAATCAGATATGGCACAAGAAGAAAAAGAAATTATCACACCTACATGTTTCACAATTATCAGTATTTAATACAGTGGACCCTCGATTAATGATGTTACTTGGTTCCCCATGTAGCGTCGCTATTCGAATAACATCGTTATTCAAATAATGACAAAAATGTCATTATTCAAATAATGACAAAAACGTTTTTATCATTATTCAAATGCTCACGTGGTGTGCGTCAGGAGCATCGGTAATTGAAAATGATGCTATTTGAACATGTTAATCGAGGGTCCACTGAATATTCATTATTGGTAAGCAGGTATATTCAAATACAGTACATATACTTTTGATACTATTTTAATATTTTTGAGGGAAAAAATTAAATGCTATCTTAAGAAAGATAATCAATCTCCTCTACACAAGGCAAAGTTTCTTCTAGGATAATAATTTTGTGTCAGAAATTATTCTGGGTTGAAAGGATTTTTGCGGAAGAAACTCAACTCAGGAAATGTCCAAATGATGCTCCTTTCATGTCCCCAAGAGCTGGGACAGAGATGGGAGCTCAATCCATCATTCAGTACCCGGAGTCCCGGGTCTCAAACTGCTGACTTGCCAGCCTTCCAGTTAACATGAGCTGTTTAACCACTGAGCCACCACAGCCTTCTAGGATGAGGTATCCATAGGGTTGCCATAATTCCAGGACAGCCATGTGACATCATTGCATTCTTCAAACTGTGCATGTGTCACGGAAACCGCAGCTCTAAGACCCCACAGATTCCCCGTCCAGGGCGGGCAGCCACCATCAGTTTATAAAAAGCTGTAGTCAAGAGGTTGTTTCCAGTGGTGGGCTTCAAAAAAATTTACTACCACACTTTGGGTGTGGCCTACTCTGTGGGCATGGTCAGGTGATGGTGGGCATGGCCATGTGACTGTGTGGGTGACCTAGTCATGCCTGCCACATGACCATGAAAACGTCTGCAGACAGCACTGGCTCTTTGACTGTAAATGGAGATGACCACTGAACCCTAGAGTCAGATATGACTGGCTTTGGAGCAAGGGAGACCTTGATCTTTTCCTTACTGCCCACCATAGCACTAAGAAGAGCCACACAGGTTAATTAGCATTTTGCCCCCAACATGCTGGAGACTCAAAGGGATGGGAAAAGCTGAGTCATCCTGGATCCTCATCAGGATCGAACTCACAACTTTCTGGCTTCAGTATAGCAGTTTAAAAACACACACAAGCATCACTCCTTCACCCATATTCTCCTGCCTGCCACCTCCACCAACCCTTGGGCAGCCGCTAACCCCCCAATTTGTCTTCCTAAAGAAGAACACAAGCCACCGATGTCGCAAGCCAGCCAGCCAGGTGGATTGGATACACTTCCTCTGACTCCACAACAGAGACTCCCGAGATGGGATGGGAAGCGGGGGGATTTCCTTTTTGTGTGCTTTTAAAAATCAACTACAGTTCCCAGACAGCAAAACCTTTGGAGCACTTCTTCCTGAGGTGGAAGCAACTCTCTCCCCCCACATTCCTGTCCCAGGTCAGGCTTGGGCAGTGGCCAACTTTTGAGCCAACCCCCAGCACAGAGAGCCAAAGCCCCCCCCCCCCAACACTGCCACCCCACCCTGGAGTGCCACCAGGGCACTTTAGCAGTGCAGTCGCTTCTGCCTTGCAGGTCGGAGACCCTCTTCAGACACACTGTCAGGGACATGGCAGGCAGTGGCAGCTGTGGGCAGTAGCGGGCCCAGGGAGAAGCTCCTAAACTCAAGCCTCCCGCGTGCTCTCCTGGCTCACAAACACCAGGAGTGGAGTGCCCTGATTGGCTCAGATGGGAGAGAAGGGGCAGAGCCTGGAGAGGAAATGAGGGAGAAGTCCTCAAACTTCAATTCCCAGAAGCCCTTATGATCGGGTGTGCTGACTTGGGCTTCTGGAATGTGAAGTTCAAGAGCAGCTGGAGAGCCAAGGTAAGACACTTTCTGTCCTTCCTCTCTATGAAATTAACCCTTTGTTTCCATGATTTTTAGATGTTTTTTTCTTGAACAGGCCGGGACTCTTTCAACCCGTGAATATCCCAGGAAATTGGGACATATGGCAACTCTAGGTATCCATATCTATACCTATAAAGAAGGGGTGTGGCTGTGGGTGTGCAGAATGCATTTCCACATCCATCGAGCCTATCCCGTCATGCGCCATGCACACCTACCTTACTTCACTGAGATCAGCACCACGAGAGTCCGGGGGCCGAGAGTGGAGCTTACGCCCCACAACCACGAAAAAAGTATGAGTCCCAGTGTCCTCCACGGCATGCCTCAGCCAATCAGGCAGGAGGACCAGAGCGCAGAGGAGGCTGGACAGCTGGCACGCACAGGCACGAAATAACGGCAACCACCCTGGTGCCCAGCACGCAAGCCCCAATGCGCAAGCACCCCCAACCACCACCACTGCTGAGACTGAAGGACTGAACAACACCCTGGGCAGAGGCAGCGATGGCGCGACTAACCCTCTTTCTCTTACTTCCCTACTTTCCCTCTCTCCCTCTTGCACATCTTCCTTCCTTATTTCCCCTCTTCCTTCCCTCCCTCATTCGTTCCCACCCTTCCTCTGTCCCCACTTCATTCCTGCCTTCCCTCCCGCCTTCTTTCCCTCCCTTCTCCCCATCCCTCCTCCCTTCCCCTTCCCTCCTTCCTTTCTGTCACTCACTCCTTCCAACCCTCCCTCCCTTACCTCTGTTACAGGCCCACACCATCACCGGAGAAGGAGGAGGAACAGCTCAATGGAGACGTAAGTTCCCCCCTCCGCCTCACTGTTTTGAGCCCAGCTTCGAAACAGTGAGGCGGAGTGGGAAATTGCCAAGCAGGCTGCTTCCTGCCCGGGAATGCGCCACCCCAGACAGAAAGTGGCCTGTCAGCTCCCCCTCCACCTCGCTGTTTCAAGCCCGGCTTTGAAACATTGAGGCGGAGAGGGAAGTTGACAGACAGGCTACTTCCCACCTGGGAACGCGCCACCCTGGATGGAAAGCAGCCTGTAAGCTTCCCCCTCCGCCTTGCTGTTTTAAGCCTGGCTTTGAAACAGCGAGACAGAGAGGAAAGTTGACAGATAGGCTACTTCCCGCCTGAGAATGCACAACTCCGGATGGAAGGCCTGTAAGGTTCCCCCTCTGCCTCGCTGTTTCGAGGATTGCTTTGAAACAGCGAGACGAAGATAAAAGTTGGCAGGCAGACACCATCCATGTTCGTAGTAAAGGCATAGTTCACAAACTTACAGATTTTACCTCCTGTCATTCTAAAAATGTAATGTACATGATCACGTGCCCATGTGACCTACATTACATTGGAGTAACTACCAGGCAGTTAAAAACTAGGATATCCGAGCATCATTCTCAGATATGGAATCGCACCCCGGGAGCTTCTCTTGTTGATCATTTTGTAGCTAAAGGACATAGTGAGAACCAGTTTACCTTTGTGGTGCTTGAGGTTGTTGAGGTTGTTTTTCCCCGACAGTTCGAACGGGCTAATTTGGAAGTGTTACTCCACCAACGAGAAGCATTCTATATTCATTACTTTGGCACTCTCGAACCCTCCGGAGATTGACTACACTCAGAATTCTCCACACTCTCTCATTTTTAGGAACACTTGTCTCTTACTGTATTTAACAAAACTCTTGATACACTCTATTAACGTTGAGAGCACACAAAGAGAAAGCAACGTGAGGCTCGTGACATTATATATAAAAATATATGAATCATTACTTGGTATGTATGTTTAATAATAATTTAATATTTATGTATGCTTTATGATGTTGTCTCCATAGATTACAAGTTGCTCTCTGATAGTTATTTTTGTTAATTTTTTAAACCTCTTTAAAGTATTATATACTGTTGTATATAATTATACAAATTATTCTATATAATGTTAATATGTAATTTTTATATTAATTTTAGAAGACCCTGATGAAATAAGTTTGAAAAGTGAGAAATTTACCAGATTCGTTTCGGTTTTATAAGTATCCTTACTTCACACACCAGATTGATTGACTTTTGTTTGGATCATTATTATATACTGAATGAAGTGATTTACGTTGAACACTGAATGAAGTGATTTATTTTGGATTATCTATTGACTTTGTACATCGGGTTTTGACATTTATATTGAGGCATTACCTATATCTTCAGTAAAGAAATTATACTTCCATATTTTGTATTCTTGCCACAAACAGTTTTTGCTTTATTTCCACCATACCATCTAGCCATCTCATCTTCGGCCATCCCCTTCTTCCTTTGCCCTCAACCTTCTCCAGCATCAAGGCTTTCTCAAGTGAATCCTCTCTTCCCAATTAAGCCACCCCCCCAAAACTACCCCACCACCAACACAAAATTAATACCCCCGGCAAGGCCGGGCAATCAGCTAGTCCTCTATAAACAAAAGAAGCCTCTCCTTTCTTGCTTTACAATTTGCATGCTCAGTTTTCATATGGATATATACAAATGAAATGGATTTATCAATTAATTGATTAATGAACTAAGGACACAGCCAGACTGCCTATTTTGGTGCAGCTGGATTGGCCTGAAATGCATCAGTTATGGTGAGGGGGAGGAATGAGTCATTTGATGTGCTCCTCCCATCCAAATGGAAACCAGTCTTTTAAACACTTACTCTGGTCATCTAGGACCTGTCAAGGGAAGTGAAATGTTTTTTAAATGCCTGCTAGTTCATCGCTGATGCAAAACATCACTTTGTTTAAATTTAAGAAATATTTTCTTTTGTTTGTCTGTGTATTGACAACCATTCGGAGGCTGCAGTTGGTCCAGAATGCAGCAGCCCGGGTAGTGATGGGGCACGGGCATTATGCCCATGCCTCACCATTACTTCATGAGCTGAACTGGTTACCAGTTTGCCTCTGGGTGCAGTTCAAGATGCTGGTTTTGACTTTTAAAGCCCTTCATGTTAGTGGGCCAGGATACGTTAGAGACTGCATCATCCCAAGAGTGTCCACCCATCCAACCAGAGTAGACTGGAGGGGCTCCCTAATTGTCCCATCTGCCAGAGGGGCTCGTCTCTCTGGCACACGAAGGAGGGCCTTTTCTGTGTCTGCACCGGCCTTGTGGAACCTCCTACCTGTAGAGTTGCGGGAGCAGACGGAGCTGCTACCTTTCAGAAAAGACCTAAAAACCTGGTTGGCGGGGCAGGTGTGGGGCTCAGATGGAAGGATGGTCCCCGTCTGTTGGCTTATAAAATAAGCCCTCATTTCTTTTAATTGTTCAATGCAGGCAGTTTTAATGTGGGTAGTTTTAAAGATGAATGGGGTAGGTGGGTGGGTATGTTGGGGTTTTAATGGTTTAATTGTTTTATGTATGTTTTAACTTGTTGTGAGCTGCCCTGAGTCGGGTTTACCTGATTGGGCGGCATAGAAATCTGAATTTAAATAAATAAATAAATAAATAAATATTGCTGATCAAGAAACTGTCCACAGCCATGGTTTCAATTAGCAATACACAAAAAGGCAAAGAAAAATGATTTTTGAAGAAGTCATGCATCTAGCTCAGTGGTTCCCAACATGGGGCCCATGCCTCACAGGGGGGCTTCTATTGCCAGAAGTGTAAGTCAGTACATTGGCCAATCAGTGCTTTGGGGAATTGAGGTTTCTGGGAATTGAAGTCCAAAAACCAAAGGTTGCGAAACACTGATCTAGCTGATGGGGATAAATTACTTCCCTTGACCAATCGTAGACAATCAGAGGAAGTGGTGAATTTCTGATATCCCAAAGTAGCTCAGAGGTTTACACTAGAAGCAGCTTTGACAGTTGCAGGGCTCACTTTTAGCCCATTCTCAGCATCTACATAGACCAGTGATGGCGAACCTTTTAGAGACCAAGTGCCCAAACTACAACCCAAACCCCACTTATTTATCACAAAGTGCCAACACAGCAACAGGGGAGGAAGGAAATGCTCCCATTGGACTGCTGGGCAGAGGGGCGGGGTGAACTCTGTGCTAGTGGAGGGAGGAAGCACTCCCATTGGGCTGCTGGGCAGAGGGGCAGGGTGAACTCTGTGCTGCAGTGACTGCACGGGTGCTCACAGAGAGGGCTCTGAGTGCTACCTCTGGCACCATGCCATAGGTTCACCACCACTGACGTATACAGTGCTAAAAGAGAGCACCCTGAAAAAGCAAAGCCCCCTGATGTGGCCTCAAAAGACACAAATTGGGGGAGAGGTGGGCATCTCCAGCATCCAAAATGTGTGGACACTGTGAAAAAGAGGACCTTCAAATCATCATGAAGAGTGGACTTCTGTCTGTCTGAATGCCCTCTAATTTTGTATGACCAGCTGTTCCTTTTTGAAACAGGGTACACAGTTATGGTATTGTTGACGCCATGGGCACAGAGCTAGGCAGGTTGAGGAGGATGGTAGAGGATGGGGTGCCTGGCGGGTAATGGTCCATGGGGTTGCAAAGTGTCGGAATCGACTGCGACTGAACAACAACAACAAAACACAGTTATACTTGTTGTTATGGTTTTGTTGTTGTTGTTAAAGGTAAACAGTGGGTTCAAGTCTATTTTAGCTGACAAGGTAAAAATGTTAAATGTTTCCTTTCCAGCTGTGACCTTCTGCCTTACAGTAACTAGGGGTGATTTTAAAAGACTTACTAAGAAGCGGGGCCGTAGCCAGAATTCTAGATGTGGGTGGGTGAATATTTTTCAGGATGGGCAACAATGCCATATATATGTCACATATATAAGCAGCCGGGAGTTTGAGGGTGGGCAAACTCCTACTCATGTTGGGCAATGCCCACCCTGGCTACCCCTTGGCTATGGCCCTGCAAAGAAGCCTCACATTTCCTACATGGTTTATCTTTGTTATAGAAAGAGAAAATGGATTGGGTTTTGTTTTCCAGATTTTTGTTTGGGGTATCATGGATGAATATGGTCCCTGCTGGGTTGGGTGAAGGTTAATTTGGCCCTGAGAATCAAAGAAATGACTTAGTAGGGCAGCAACATAGTATCAGCTAGCACTTAACTATGCGATATTCAAACTTCTTCATTACTCCCTTCACAATAAGGCAAAAATTGTAATGCAGGCCTGGAGAATCACAAGCCAGAATTAAGATTTCAGGGGGGGGGGGGGATACCAACAAGCTGAGATATGCAGATGACTCCACCCTAATGGCATAAAGTGAAGATCTAAAGAGCCTCTTGATGAGGGTGAAAGAGGAGAGTGCAAGTTGGCTTGAAACTCAACATAAAAAAAACCCCACAAGATCATGGCATCCAGCCCCAGCACTCCGTGGGAAATAGAAGAGGAAGAAATGGAAGCAGTTGCTTTCTTGGGATCTATCACTGCAGATGATGACTGTAGCCATGAAATAAAAAGATGCTTACTCCTTGGGAGGCAAGCTAAGACAAACCTAGGCAGCATAATAAAAACAGCAAAATCACCTTGCCAGCAAAAGTCTGCATCGTTAAAGCGACGACCTTTCTAGTAGTAATGTATGGCTGTGAAAACTGGAACCATAAGGAAGGCTGAGTGCAGAAGAATAAATAAACACCTTCAAACTGTGGTGCTGGAGAAGAGTTTTGAGAGTCCCCTGGCCTTCAAGAAGATCAAATCAATCAGTCCTAAAGGAAATCAACCCAGACTGCTTCTTGGAAGGACAGTTACTGAAGTTTTGATGGTGGGCGGAAGTAGTTACTGTACTTCCCCTTCTGCATAGAACCCTTCTATGCATGCGTAGAACCCTTCTGCACAGAAGGGGATGCGCAGAAGGCTTTTGTGCATGCGTAGAAGAGACCTGCGCAGAACAATTCTGCGAATGCGTAGAAGGCTTCTATGCATGCATAGAAGGGACCTGTGCAGAACCATTCTGCGCAGGTCCCATATTGTCTGGAGCCGCATTTGACAGGTATTCACAAGGTTGGACTAGACTGTGCAACTGAACAACAATAAAATATCTGAGGAAGACTTGTGGTGAATCTTAACCTATAAAACCGAGGGTTAACCATTGGAACTTGCTATAGGTTCCTATGGATGGCCCTACTTGCCTGCACTCACCCTTCGGGAACACGGGCGGACTGGGTCCGCAGGTCAACGAAGGATTAAGTAAAGTGGCAGTGGGGTAACAGCCCCACAAACACGAAAAAAGGGAAACAACTTCATTTCCCAACGTTCTTTGCGCCGCGCTGCGCCACAGCCAATCAGGCTGAGAGGCGGGAGCACAAAGAACGTGGGGAAACGCGGCGCGGCCAATCAAAAACGAGCCGCATAATAAAAAGAAACACAAAGGGAAAGCACAAATGAAAAAATACAATCCCCAGTGTCCTGCGCACAGTGAGTGCGCAGAACTCTGAGAAAGCCAGCGCGTCCCAGGGAAGCCAGCCCCCGGTAAGGGAAGCCCACAACACACACACCCTGCGCTGTTGGGCTTGCTTACCACGGGCCGCAAGGCAGCCCCCGGTAAGGGAAGCCCACACACACACCCCAACGCCGCTGGGCTTCCTTACCGCGGGCCGCAAGGCAGCCCCCGGTAAGGGAAGCCCACACACACACCCGCCGCTGGGCTTCCTTACCCCGGGCCGCAAGGCAGCCCCCGGTAAGGGAAGCCCACACACACACCCGCCGCTGGGCTTCCTTACCCCGGGCCGCAAGGCAGCCCCCGGTAAGGGAAGGCCACACACACACCCGCCGCTGGGCTTCCTTACCGTGGGCCGCAAGGCAGCCCCCAGTAAGGGAAGCCCACACACACCCCCACTGCTGGGCTTTCTTACCACGGGCCGCAAGGCAGCCCCCGGTAAGGGAAGCCCACACACACCCCGCCGCTGGGCTTCCTTACCGGGGGCTGCAAGGCAACCCCCGGTAAGGAAGCCCACAACCCCCCCCCCCCCACTGGGCTTCCTTACTGTGGGCCGCAAGGCAGCCCCGGGTAAGGGAAGCCCACACACACACCCGCTGCTGGGCTTCCTTACTGCGGGCCGCAAGGCAGCCCCAGGTAAGGGAAGCCCATACACACACATCTGCCACTGGGCTTCCTTACCGCGGGCCGCAAGGCAGCCCCCGGTAAGGGAAGGCCACATACACCCCGCCGCTGGGCTTCCTTACCACGGGCCGCAAGGCAGCTCCCGGTAAGGGAAGGC